>PNEQ01075279.1:33259-199591 GCA_003012365.1 Medauroidea extradentata
AAAAAAAAAAAAAAAAAAAAAAAAAAAAAAAAAAAAAAAAAAAAAAAAAAAAAAAACTTACAGCCGATGCAATTTGTGTGCCAATAATATAAAATAAACGTAAATACTTGGTCTACTAATAAAGGTTTTTTTAATAATATATTTAACACAGTTAAAGTTTTGATATTTGTACTTACATTGAACATATTTCATGATAAGCACGTCATATTAATTAGAAATTTTAATTTGGCATGTTTCACTTGTTGTTGACTTCTAATTTATTCCTGGTTTTAAAATTCTAGTGGAGTAAGTTACGAAAACTTACGTCTCTCTTATATTCAGTGGCAACAAACGAATCCATTAAAAACATTAACCTGATCATTGAACCTCTGTTGCGTTGCGAAATTGCCTTATTGTGTACTAAAATAAACTTGTTCTTATAGCTTTATAATTTCAACAGTTTATAAAACGGCAGTTAAATTTTCCTGTTTTTTGCACAGTCTATGTTTAAAAATCTACTCACACGAAATATGTGCCTAGATTTAGTTATGTTAGAATCAAACGCAACAAATAATAATTATTATTACAGTTTACATTGAGCATTTCGTATATGGAAACCTAGAAAAATGAATCAACAAAACATAAGGCTCAAATACTTTCGAAGTGGGTTGTGAGCTCTTCTGTCTATATGTGAGTCGACAAGTATAAACCTTGTCATGGTTTAAAACCTTTAACATTTTCCTTCATAAATATTTACATTTGTATATTTTATACATTCTTTATGCTCAGTGCTGATTTCGTACATCACTATAAATAACAGGATTTGGTACAGGCAAATGCAGTATATACGTTTACATTTAAGAAAATGTTCTTTATGGAGAGAATTATTTTTAGATAACAATAATTAAAAGCTAATAATGTATGCAATATACATATTTTTAAGTAATCTCTTTATTTGGCGTGTATTAATTAAATTTTCTTAAATGCTCGAAAAATTTATTCAAATAATTTCGGGTTTGTTTCATCATATTTGTTTGGTCCATACTATGTTCCTTGGAGTCATAAAATGTGGGCATCATCAACAAACTGTAATTAAAACAGCACATTTTTATTAGATAATTCTACTCTCGGAACTATAACTGCTTAGGTAAGTACAGTAGCATGTTTAACAATGCAACCTAACAGTTCATGATATTCAAAATTTTTCTATAGAAGCTGAATTTTTATGTGTAACTAGTAATAAAGTTTAACATAGCTTTTTTGTTTACGCATTCATGCAACTGCTTTTTTTCCTTCAGTCCCATAAATGACACAATTTTTATGACATTATTAAATATATGGTCGTGTTCACAATAGTGAGTTCGGTTCGCGATGCTTTTTCGACTGCCCGTTTCTTTATAGAGTTGCGTCTTGCAAGGAGAGTTCAACACGTTCCTCATTATGATTTAGCTTCCAGCTTCTTCTCGCTCCAGAAGCTCTTTGCTAGCAAGACAGCAACATCCCCGCTAGTCGAGCTTAATACACGTTTTCCTCCAGCCTCCTCCCCACAGCCCTTCGTCGCTAAAACGTATCGAACATTTCTCTCCCACCACCTCTTTCCGCACCCCTATTTACTTGTCGCTTCCTTCCTGCGGCTTATCTGTCACGGAATATTTCTGTCTGCTGGTTTTTCACTCCGTCAAAACACCACGAATCAATACGCGAATAAAGAGGAAATATTGGACATCCTCGACGTTTTTTCAAAACGCGTGGGGGCTTGTATTATCTTTCCAGCATTATCCCGCTACTGAATGGTTCATATAAAGGCCAATTTTAAGACTATATGTAGTTACATTTTCGTCGGTATGTTTGATTAGTAACATATAGTTTTACTAATTACTCAAGAGTTGGATATTTAATTTACCGTTATAAATAAGTAGGCCCCTACCGTAAACTGTTTTATATTTTTACTGTAAATTTTAAAGACTTCATTTTCGTTTTGGTTGGAAGGTTGGCACTTTCTTATTTTTTTTTTTTGGTAGTCTTTCTCCGTGAACTTTGTTTATTTTATCTCTGTAAACGAAGGAGTATCAATTTTATATAGGTTTTGGTTGTTTACGGCACATACCCGCCAATTTACGTAAGTAAATTATCATTTTGCATCCATTGGAATTTTAGAAATTTATTTACATAATTCTCAAACTACTTCGCAAGTGGGCGTTTTCCTCCACATATCATACAAGTTTTTAAAAGGTACACATTAATGGAACTGTTACGGTCGCATCATTCATAGGGCCTTTGGTGATATTTTCGTTAAAACATAAACGCTACTCAAATACATAATTAAGAACGAGTGCCGTTCCATTAAATAAGTGAAACATTAATTCCTGTGCATTACCATCATTACCACTGAAACACAGTCAGTCAATGCATTTAGGTATTTATAAAAATCTTTACAAAAACTGTTCGATGTAAATTATACCGTAAACTAGTACTTTGCACTTGTCCGGGCAGCTTTCTGCCCCTCTAAATATTTGATTTTCCCTCCACTTAAGGGATACTGTGGCAGTCGTACTTGATTAATAAATTTCACATATGTAGGTTACATTTCGTATTTCTGCTCCCATTTGCAGTAAAACTTATATTTCGTGTGATGCAATGTTACCCACGAAGATGCGAAGTAGCAATATATGATATGTGAATTTTTCGTTTAAAAACTTTCGTCCTCACATGACATCGAAGCCAGTAACTACTAAAGCTCAATTTAAAAAAATTTTCTAGTGAGCTTTGTTGTATTGATATAACTACGTTCGTTCATTTTCTTCGCTAAGAGTAAAAAATTTAACAACGCAAAGCTTGCGATAATTATGAATATACAATTCAGAAAGAAAAAATGCAGCGGTACTTAATTTGACTTCGTTAACTCGAAAGAGACAGCGTGCATAACAAAGCTATTTTTATTGTAACTAAACGCCATTCCTTATACTGCGATCGTAAATAAAATTTCATTCCCGTGGATGTACAAAGGCACGCAATGAAACGGCAAACACAGCAGGGATTGAGACATGATGCAAACTATGAGGAGTGGAGAATAACTCTGGTCGAACAAAATATTTTGAGTTTTTAGCAAAACACCTTTCAAAACAAATTTAAATAACCTAGTCAATATGATTCATTACCTTATCTCTACGATTTTTTATACAAAATAAGCAATGTAGCGTTTTATTTGTTCTGGGAAATAACATATAGTTTTTATTAATGAAGCCTACGTACTTGTATCGTCATACACAAAAGTATTAACACTTTTTTTTTTTCACAAACGGTTAGTTTTCTTTACATATCAAATATGGACAGTTTTACTTTCACAAATTCGAAGTAAGATTTTAACAAGTCAGCATGTCCTACATCTTTGACTGTCTTACGCATTTGGTTTGCCTACTGTTGTAACGGAATGATCCAATGAGGTAACACGGGGAGTCGTATTTTGGATGACTTGGATTCGATTTCCTGTCGTCGACCGTACTTATTTCGGTTTTCTGGTGAATGCTGGGATGGATCGTTAACTAGACCACAGTCGATTCCTTTCCTTGTTACTGTTCAGGTATAATGATGTCGGCAACTACCTCTAACGAAACTTTAAAATGTAACGAATGGATGAGCAATGAAGACAGTATATTAAAATATGTAACTTCTGAATCTTCACTTTCTCAATCTACTACCCAATTCTATTCGAAGACCGTAAACATTTTTGGTCTCTCACAGCTATAACCGGGTTATTTTTCTTGGTAAGGCCCCTCCCTACTGTTTACTTACATAGGAAAAATATCAAACATTATTTTTACCCGGTAATTTTTATCGGGGCACACCCGTATTCACCCGTTGCTGCACACATGGCTCATGTCACCATCATTATCGCTAAAGATTTTGTCTTATGTGATCACCGAAGCTCTAGTTCTCCACTTAATTCCATTCTATCGTCTCGTTCTGAAGTTATAACGAAATCCCAATATTATTTTCATAACATAACCCACTCATTGATAAATAAAGAAATCATCTGATTTAGTTTCTGTAGTAAAATAACTCTGATAAATTACATAAGTTAAGAGAAAACGACATTTGTTCATTAACGTTGTACCACAGAATCGTGGATGATGTATTCATGTGTATGCTCACGTCCGTACAAATGTTTCTAAAGCCAATTTCTCTGCAATATTACTGAAAAAAATCGGATGTAATTTTTGGTAAAGACAAATTTTTGTGTAATTTTTCACACAAGATAGCCTCCTATAGTCTTACATTTCTATTACGTGAGCAAGACGTGTGAGGCTGCTGCTACCTTGTTCTGTTTGGAAAAGTCTATGACAGATGTCTCTACACAGATAAACACTGCCAATAATCATGAAGTAAAGCTGCAGATGTGCACGCAAGTCTTTGGATCAAAGTGGCGCAAACATCTTTTCGACAAAAAAAATTCCAGCCCCTACCTCCGCATGAATACGTAAATTTCCAATTATGATTTATTGTTAATCGAGTTGGTCAGCAATTGATAAAACCGCAATTTTGTTTCAGCTGGAATATAGGCCTAACATTACAAACATAAACTATTCTGAAATGCTATCGGGCATGTCATGCTTTGTCGACATGAATTTTATCATACAGTTGATTCGGAACCTGATTATTTATACCCAGCAGGGTTATCCTCAACATATTTTACTTTCAGGAATTATTATCCTTCCAAATATTCTTATGTCTCTATCATGAAATGAAGGCAGCAGAAATAGGATTTGTGCCGTCTTATGTTCTCGGCGTATATTTCCATCATTCATTGTAAGGAAGCGTCAAACACTTTTCTCATTCAAAAACAACATTGATTCCTCATTAGATGGGAATCATTTCAATATCTTTATATTGCTTACGATAATAACAGTATTCTGGAGAAAAATTAGCTATAAGACAAATGTGTCTAATTGAAGAAATATCCATCAACATAAAATGAAAATTGCTATAAATTAGAATGCCCAATAACTCGCAATATCTGTTTGATTTTTCAGATTAGAGGGCGTTCAAGTGCGATAAAATCATACTTTTGTATTTTTATGAAGTATTATTAGTTTTGTATATGATACTTGTGAGTACATTTCACTCTTACGAAACAATTATAGCTCCCGTAGTTTTCTCATAACGGTGCGATAAAGTCAAAATTTGCTTGTTCTGCTGCTATGCAAATAGTGCAAACCAACTGACCTACACAAACAAATTAATTCACTGTGATATTACATCCCATGAGCTATGCAATAAAGGATTTAAATGACCATAACGTAATATTTTGAATTTTTTAAAAAAATCGCAAAAGTACAGGAAAAAAGTAGAAAATTCAGCAATTTTTTAAAATACAAAAACAGTTCATGTGATTTTTTAAAAATATTTTATTGCGTAGTCCGTCATATGTTATTTAACTGTGAATTGTTTCACTTACGTAAATCAATTGGTTTTCACTATTTGCATGGCAGCAGAACATGCCGATTTTGACTTTGACGCACCGTTATGAGAAAACTATGCGAGTTAAAATTGTTTCGTAAGAGTAAACTATACTGACAAGTATCGTCTATAAAACTAACAATATTTCGTAAAAATATAAAATTATGATTTTATCGCATTCGAACACCCTTAAGGAACCAACATATGTACGGAACATGCTGAAACTTCAACGCAAAAATGTGTTATAGGAATGGCCGCGATAGTACCGACAACCATAATGGACTGCTGCGGTTAATTTAACAGAAGTGTTGTACCTGCGACAATACTTTTCTTTGAGAGCAGCGCATTTAGGAATCGTGCCGGACGATGCCGTTGGTCGGCGAGTTTTCTCGGGGTTCTCCCTTTTTCTCCACCCTTTCATTCCAGCGCTGATCTATATTCACTTCATGTCATCACTCACCAGCGCTAAATACCTCCATGTTAAGTGCTGACCAAAATCTCTAACTCACTCACTTCTAGAGCGGCGCTCACAGCAAGTAGAATTTATCACGACTCGGCCTATGTGTCACCGTAATGACTAACGTTCTTTACTTAAAAAAAAACTCGTACTAATTTTTTTTTACACTTTGAACTGAAACCATTATTCTCAGTTCAGTTATTGTTAGAGATGATTGAAAATCGCAGAAAAGGTTTTGGACCGACGTAACCTTGAAAACGCTACTTCTTCTTGCAACACATATGATTGGGCTATTTACGACTGACACGGCGTAGCTGTCTACAGACCAGTAACATGTATCAAATATTACAATAGCGCGATTCTCATTGGCTCAGTTAAATAGCGTAACAGTTCCACGTACAGGTGAAATGCAGCAAGATTTTGATAAACTGAACACGACACTAAATACTGTCGCGGTGCTCTGCACCAATTAGGACTATAAGAAAAGACTTCCTGATATTACCAGTCCTAATTAATACACTGCAAAAATATATGCAAGTTTTCAACACCAATACATAGGCGTGTTCAAAAAAATAGGTATGCTAAATTGTTTCCCGTGCATCAGCAGCAGCGAGCCTACACAGTCATATGTTTATAAATGTTACCAGACCTGTACAGTAACAACTATAAACACTTTCTGTATTTGTGACCTAAAATATGGTAAGTGTCCCATATTGTATGTGGGTTTTTTACGGTGTCGGATACTGGTAAGAATTGCTTATGGAGTTAAGTTTCATACCTACTTCCGCTTGCAATGCGTTACAGCGAATTTCTATTATTTATTTTATGACGAAAATACTTAACGTGCATTGTCACATTTGTATATTTAGAAGAAACACACTTAAAATTACGTAGATATAATTTTAAATATTCAATACGACTATTAGAATTACGACTTCAGAACATCTCAAAAATGGTTAAAATGATTCTTGAGACTTCCGAATGAAAGAAAATACCAACTATATTTTAAAAACACAATTATATAAAATGTTCGACTTTAAATAAAACTTCCTACAAAAAAAATAATACTGTCTCCGCTTAAAATTCTATAGAAAAAATATTAATATTAAAGAAATGCACGCCAATTCAGTGGAATATGATTAACCGTGGTCCTGTATTACATGTAACGTGTACCGGAATCCTTAGCGCTCCGTCTACTTTTTGCCACACACACACAATTACAACTAGCTAGATGAGCAACTTCAACAGATTTCCCTAAGCTACTAACTACGTTATTTTTTTGTATGTGTATGTTCGATGGTGCGGATCCTTCTTCCATTCCGTTTCGCTGCTCAGCGTTGCACCACACTCTTCCCAGTAACAACTTAACAGTTTTATTTTTAATTTTTGTACCATAACATTTATTGAAATAGTGTTATAAAAACTTTCACTTCGACAAAACACAGAATATATTGTTGCATGCTGTGTTTCTGAGGGCAGGTTGGATGGGGCCTGTGTCGAAACACCTTGAGGGCTGGCCCATGACTCAAAGCCTGAGTGTCTCATAGTGGGAATCCCGCCGAAACTACGTCATAGATACCTGTCCCAACTGCGTTTTTGCCCTGCGAAGCGGCCTACGTAAAGTGACTCGAATCTCGTCCGAAACATGATGAAATATCTAATTTTTGACCCGTGTAATGCGGTTATTCCCCGACTGTTTTGAGGAGTATAAAACCGCAGAATCAGCACATTGGGGGAGAGTTCGCTATTGGCCGTGCTAGAGGAAGGTACTATGGTTGTGGAGATAGACCGGTGAAGCCATTTTGGTGACGTCAGAGTCTACTGGGAGGCGGCAGGCGGCTACCTTCGGAGCAGTGTTGGACGAAACAAGAAGACTGCTGCGGCGGGCTGTCGGGCGAAGAAGAGGTACGCGACGGGAGTCGAACCGAAGACCTTAAGAGTGAAAACAGCGGTGCACTCGGAGTGCTGCGCAGCACACGGTGATTCATCACCACTGTGGACTATTAAGGTTGTACACTGCCACTATTTGAGAGACGGTTAATTGGATATGTGACTGAATTTGATTGTGATTTGTAGTGTTTAATTTATTGATGGTAGACATTTTTTGTGCTTTAATTGTCAAAGTTAATTAACGTGTCTGTAACACATGAGTAATTGTGTGCATAACTACTTGTGTTGTGAGAGTTACAGTTGAGTACTGTTTTGTGTATTTCTTAACTTTGTGAGCTATTAAATACAGTACTTGATTTAACTCTTTTATTTCTATTTATAAGACCTCTATCCCAAAAGAACTGATGGGAATTGCCCACATGAAAAGTTTGTGCTCCTGAAACTTGTAACAATATTCTTGGTAAGCTGCTTGGCACAAACAAGTAATAATGGATGGAATCTTGCATTAATTTGTCATGTAGAATCATTGCAGGAGAGTACTTGAGAGTTAACTTATAATTCTGTTGCAATGCCCGACGTGAAAATTTAGTTTACAGTTTAAGATTAAGTAAATTTTTTGTCATTACCGGTAATGTGTGTTAATATTATACATCGTTTTCTAAGTAGTAAAAACGCATTTTTTTCAGTAAAATGTAAATTTTATAAGGCAGCATAGCATAACTTCATATTGAGCAACGGAACGAAACTGAACGTTACTAAAACTTAACTATTTGCAACTGCGGAACAACAAGAATACTTATTACTATGTTGGTCTAGAGTAAATGTTAATTTATATTTATGGTCTATGTGTAACTTACCAAAACACACATAATTCACACGAAACAACGACGAGATATACATTTGTATAATGCTTACTGTGGAAATGGCTGTGCGACATTTATTGAATGTAGACTAAGATCTTGTAAAATTGTTGAAACTGTATTTTAGTTACAGTTTTAAACTACTGTTTTCATATTTCAGGTAAATGAGTAGCATTTGTACTTATTATTTAGGGAAACACACTAACTAATTGAATCTTTCACCATAAACTGGTATTTTTCACTTTTTTATTAGTCAACATTAACAAAACCACAGATTCTCCAGTGAAAGAACCTTGCAATGTTTGTAACAGTGAAAATTTAATAGTTTCTAATTTAGAGTGCAATGGAATTAAATGCTTGTATGCAATGCAGATGCAGTGGACTGACTTTACCAAGTTTCTGATTATCTCAGGTAAGCTTAAGAAGGATAAAATTGTCCCTCAGAAATGAGACACGCTCTTCGCTTCTGGTGTACATATTTAATAATATTCAAAGGAAGACCAATTCACTGGCACCACGCCTATTTTGCGTTATGAAGGTAGAAATATAGAAAACAACAACAATTTTATAAAATTATGCTATGTTTTTCGCCTTTAAATATTAATTTAACATGTTTCAAGTTTGAAAAGTTTTAGAGCATGTGATAGATTATAACTTTTGCACCACAAACTAAAATATTTTATCATCAAATCGATTTCTTGGAAATGATTACTGATCTTGTAATCGTACGAAATTCCATTTTATTTCATTAATTCATAAAATATAAGGTCCAAAGATTTTGGAGAAACTATATTAATGACGTTGGACCTGTACAAATTCAAAATTTTATGTTTGTGCCAAACACTATCCAACTTTTACACATAATATTACTTGTTACTTCCCCGAATAAAAAAAAAAAGTTGGGCCCATAGTTTTAGCATAATCACCTATCAAAGTCACAAAATGGCAGTCGCGGTGTAGCCAAAATTATAAAAAAGTAATTAACTTGCAGAAACAAGATAATTCATATCGATACTTAATGATGTGAACTACTTCAAGACATTTTTGTAAACACAAAGCGACATATTTTTTTTCAAATTGATTAAAACGAGTAAATTTTTGCATAACTTTGACTTTCAGCTACTACTGAAATATTCAAAACTAACTTTTGTCAAACATGTCATGAGATGCATTGATACACTGACTTTCAGTTCCCGTAATTTTGAATTCATTAGTTAATTACTTTTTTTAATTTTGGTTGCACCGTAATGGCCATTTCGTGACTTTGATTAGTGATTTTGCAAAAACCTATTGGGATTATTTCTTTTTATTTGTGGAAGTGACGTGTCATCTGAAGTGCAGAAATTGAACGGCATTCGGCACAAATATAAAAATATTAAATTTTACACGTCCACCGCCCTTAATACCAACTCGTTGCAGTGCGTTTATGTACTGGTCGGCAGTTCTGTGTCATGGTCAGCGATTGGAACATTTCATCTCTCAGTTGTTGGAGTTCTGCCCACAATTTACATAAATGTAGTGGTCTGTAACTAATTCTAATTGGCACAGTCAAACGAACCCCGTCCCTCCACATAGGCACACTGCTAATGATTATGAAGCAGAGCTAGGCATTGAAGCGATTTGGTGTAAATAAAAATTCTCACCAATATCTTGGACACTTAGTAATGCACACTTGATCCTCAACATATAAGGCATAAAACTTTTATTTTTCGGGGCGAAAACGTGTTTTGTAGTTAATGGTAGTAACTTTAAAATGAGCCTTCACATGCTAAGCGTGCGAACAGACTGAGAGATACAGGCTGCAATATTATAACGGACAGAGTATAGCAGCTGCATGCATAATGACCTTGACGTGCCAAACGTTAAATCGGTGCGCATTCAGACTTATTTGGCTTTAAAAAAGTGTTAGTTTTCACTTTTTCCAGGTTGACTTCGTTTCTAATGTGTAGAGATAATATTTATCGCGGGAAAACTTGAATGTTTCCTGGGTTTCAATGCACGTCCAGTTTATGGCTTCCACTTGTACGTATAGCTGTTAACCTATTTGACTGAGCCAATAAGAATCTCACTATTGAAATATTTCATGCCTGACATTGATCTGCAGGTAGCTACGTTGTGTCAGCCGTATATCACCAAATCGCAAAAAGCTATGGTGTTTTCAAGGGTATGTTGGCACAAAATATTTTCGCGATATACTATCATCTCTATGGATTAAAACTGAGAGAGGAAAGGTCGGTAGTCAAACATTGAATTGGCATTTGCAAGAACTTGGATTCGATTTCCGTTTCCAACATTCTAATTCAATGTGGGACCACCGCAGTTTCATCCTCGCTTAGTCGCGTCTCAAATGTTCCCCCTGAAGTGCAAACCAGCCTACGGCGAGATAACTTAGTCATCATCATGGAATTTAGAAATAATTCCGGGGGATTTTACTCTGGTTTCTTCCTACACGCCATAGCTAATTAATATCCCGTTTCCTACAATATAGGCTAGCTAACCACCTTGTGGTCTACAAGGCTTTAAGCCCTGCGTACCTAATTACCTTAAGATGGAAATTGATGTCTTGATCTCAAACGATATCTGAGCGCTATGTACACATGATGTTCCAGAAATCTTACATTATGGATATAACAATTTACATGATTTTATGATTTAAAATCGATGAATGTAATTGTATCGAGATAGCTCTAATCAATTGTTTAAAATATAATGATCATGCACATAAACCATTTGCGGTAATGATAGGGAAAAAAATTCTACGGAACATAAATAACATCCTGCAGATATGTTTCGTTGTCTCACGCAATAATACTTAACATGTTTGTATTGTTTCGTGATACAGTCCATGTTAAGTTGTTTTTCCTATGATGCGGGAATTTCGGGAACGCCTCGCCAAAATAGTCAGTGGGAAGTTTTATCAGTAACTTACAAGCAAGGTTGAGTACGAGTATTAAATGTAACATGTATATATCAGAGTGAATTCAGGCTATTTGCACTCAACAAGTACAAGTGCAATTTCTGCTTGTTTATTCGTTCTGCCCACGATGTACTGTTTCCTCAAATGCAAATATTTACTTGCCTTTAACCTCTAATAATGACGCGTGATACTCTTTTAATTTATCTAAGTAGCTGTTGATAAGATTTTTAGTATGCATATAGTGGAAAACCAAATGTTCATATACAACTTGGTTTATCCGAACCCGCCATACTGAATTATTTTTCTTGTTCTAATATAAGAATACAAGGGGAAAATGTACAGTGTGACTAAATCTGTCTGATCATTTCCTTAAACTACAATACAGACATTACGAAAGAATTACTTCACTCAAACATCCTTAAATTTTTTCGTAATATATTGGGTTTTGCGAAATTACAGCTAAAAACAAAATTTTGTTTTGGAAAATTATTATCAGTATTTAAAATTAACAGACATTGATAAGGTAATTTTCATCGAAAATTCAGGTAAAATTTACTTTCGGTAATAATTGTATTTATTAATTAGTTTTTAAAACGAAAAGATATTATCAAAGAGTATTTTATGGACTACTTTTTGTGTTAATTATCGTATTCGGATAAGTGAGATGTATTTAACAAATATAAGTCAATATAAAAAGTATAATTTTGCTTCAGATAACTTATTATTACAGAGGTGCGAATTTCGTGATATATGACAACAGACTGGATTATAAAATATTGTGTTCTCATCTAACGTCTGCTGTTAGTCTGCAGTTTGTGTTGTGCGCCTCACAGACTTTTTCAACTACTGATACAAGGTCAGCTGTAAAATGCCTACTATCTTGTAATGCGGGAACACAAAAATACGAAAACTCAGAGCCAATAAACATCACTGAGTGTGTTAGAGTGAGTATAGGCCAGTAAATTCTAGCCTATTGCCAAAAAATAATGTGAAATTTGCAAGTCTCAATAAATATATGAAAACCCTAACGCAATCGAGGACGATTTGTGACACGTTGAATAACTTGGAACACCTTTACATTTTTTTTTTGTTTACAATGTGTCAACTGTGTATAGAAATTATATAATTTTAAGCGGGCGGACATTCTTTATTTGTAATCAATCGCAAGGTATCTTATTTACTCAGGGCTACCATTTCAGTGATTTTTAATGCTCCGTGTTACCACACGAGACGAGAAAATCACTCAGGGTGCTGTAAATGGTTTTTTATTTAATATTTTTGGTGTACATAATATAAATTACTAGAGACAATTTGCTGTGTCACAAACCAACACCCCTCTTGTACTACTGCGCCTCTCACCAGTACGCAAAACTGAATAACATATAAATGACTTTAAACAAAATTTTGCAATTCTAATTACAATGAAAATTTAACTGACTTTCTACGACTATCCTAACCTAAATTACGAGATTTACATTTAACATGTTATTTATCCACTTTGGAGGGCTGTATGCCTGTTACAATAAGAACAATTATTAGCACTGTTGTTGCTACGAAACCAGAATGAACACGCATCAAGGAACTAGTTCAGTTATCCGAAATTAACAGGAATTGGGATCTACCAGAGAAGACAGGTTCGGCCGAAGACTGTGCTTGCTCGGGACTTCGACGGGTCCGGAGCGACTTGTGTCCTTTTGTCTTCGATGAGGGGAGAGCGGGGAGAAGGGGGGAGGGACGCACTAGCTCATTAGCGCAGACACAGGGTCTGCGTTGTCGGTGCGCCCCTCCGCTGTAGGCCACCAGCCACACTGCTGCCAGCAGTCTCTCTCTCTCTGTCCCCACCCTTACCCTCTATTCCACTGAGACCCAGCAGCTCTTGGGAGCAGCGGCGAAGAAGACCGCAGAGTGATAAACCGTACAGAACCCAAGCGCCGCTCAGAATGCCTAATGTATTTTGTTAAAATTATTAATTTCGTATGAAAAATTAAAGGTGTTACGAATCACCGGCAATGTCTCTTAATGTAAACCTTACAGTTTACGACTACTTGTGTAATGTTTGGCTTAGTTAGTAGCAGAAGTTATTTATTTAATTTCATGGTGAGAGAGAATTATCTGAAAATTTAAATTAATTATTTCATAATTATACTTTTATATTCAAAATACAATGTGTGTAATGTGAGATGGGGGCGTGAGCTAACCCCCCATTGTAATACAAAAAAAATTGTCAAATGTTGCGTCATGAAGAGACTAAGACAATTTTAGTTGATTATGGACCGGAGGGAGTGGTTTTAGCCAAATTTACGAACACGCTTAACATACGTTTGTATTATTTGTTTGCATTACCAGTTTATGGATGTTTGGCCGTAACGTTCCCTAAATTAATGGAAATATGTTTCTGTACTTTTAAACTATACATTATTGTGTTTCTTTAAAAAATGCTGGTGTTAATTATTACTATATATCCTAGAGTTAATGTGCATGCACACTGGAGTGGTCGAAGAAAAGACAAGCTAAGATAATAGAAGCGAAGCGCTGTTGCCTGGTTGTCCACGCTTTGCTGCAAAGAGAAAAGATGCAGAGTGACGAGCAATAAAGCGAAGGACTCGTGTCGCGCATGGGCAAAGGACCAAATAGCCCTGTAAATGACTGAAGTGTTCCGAGGAGGCCGCACACATCTCCTATTCTCCCGGCTTCATCTATCGTGCAGTGGGTGGCCACACATGTCCCAACATGGAACTTATCACAGCTGTAAACTATCGAACCTCTTCTCTACGTTTCGCGCCAGAGGCTATGCACCTTTTAAAATTATTTATTTCTATACAGTAACATTTCTATCACATAATGACACTAATTAAGTTCTGTAACAACAGGATGTCAAAAACAAACGTCGTATTTTATAAAGTTGGTCTCTTACCACTACATGGGACTCGCTTAATTACCGCCGTGTCACTGTGGTGCAATGGTCAAAGTGTTTGCCTAGAAATCTCCAAGGTCGTAGATTCGAATTCCAGTAAATTCGATATTTTTTTTCAGGTTACTAAATGGTAGCTTTTAGATCACGAGTAAACATAAAAAATAACAATATTACGTACTTCTGGAAAATGGAGCACCAGTAATTTAAAGAAATTAAACTTTTGTGAGGGAAACGGATTGTCCGTAATTTTAAGGAGGATTTCAATCCCAAGCAATACTGAGTGTACGTTATTTTACTAAGATTTCTGGATAATTTTTGCCCGTACTTTTCCGTAATTTTACGGAATTTTTTTTCTAACAGTGCAAATAGTTTTAGGATTTAACTGCTCTTAACTACGTACGTAGTCAGTTAGGACACACATTAGGGTCATCCATACATTAAATTGTACCTTATTGTATACGTAAACCTTTTTTCTTATCTGCGTAAAATCCTTCACTGATTGGTCACTTGAGGGCGTCGAGGTTGGGCTTGTTGTCTGATTGATCACACCCTGTTAAGGAATGTACAGTACTAGATTACACAACGGGTGCTGATTACGGATATTGCTCAATATAATTATCTGAATGACATAGATTTTTGTCTCAGTGTCAGGAAGGCTAAGCCAATTTCCCGATTTCAAAGACCTACAATCTTCTGTGCTGTGTAGACTCAAGCCACGACCATTTGTCTATTAGTTGCTAATCACTGGAAACAGCAGACAATGGACGACTAGACTGGTTATTGTATGCATAGGGCAGTGGATTCTAGCCTGCAGGTCATTGGACCTGTGAATGTTTCCTTTCCCTGGTGATTGGTTACTCTGCGGTCTGTCCGTGTTCAAACTGTCTCGGACTACGTGAGGTTATTGGTACAGGTACGTGTATTTCGCGGATATAATGTAAGGCTAGTTGAGAGCGTTTTACGGCCTTTTAACCACGGAGTGATAACAGGTGATTAGGCGAATATGATATAGGCCAGGCTGCAGTGGCGGCTCGTGGGTTGTTGCCAGGTGGGGCTGTAGATAGTCGGAACTGTACACTCTTGATGAACGCGCCGTAGACCAACGACCATGAAAGATTTGCTGGCTACTATATCTTTTGTGACCACTTAGTAGTAAGGGGTACCTGCACATCAGCGTGTCAGTGGCTGTAGAGTCAACCAGCGCTCAACCCTGTACAGCTCTTGGCAACTGCAGTCCTACCTGGCAACAACCCACGAGCCGCCACTGCCAGGCTGAACACCAATAACGTGTATAACATTGTCACTTCTGTACTAAAAAACTTGAATAAGTGAGAAATGAACCACTTCGGTGGAGTTCCATTCGTTTCAGTAGTAAATAAGAAACTTAAGTTAGTGAAACTGTTCTGATGGGTTTAGTGATTACTGTTTTAAAAGTGATTTTCACTTATTCTAAGTGAATTACACCTGTCTGTTAACTGATTTTCAGTGAATTCCATAGGTTAATTAGTCAGAAGCAGATTTTAATTTAAGTCCTTCCACTGTTTTTAACTTCTGATTCGAAAATTAGTGTGTGTGTTTGGACGGTAGATGTATTGACACGCCTATGACTACTGCAAGCCAATAGTAAATAAGGAAATAATTCGTACCGTCGTCTTACTGTACTTGGGGCATTTGTGTATCAACGAGGATTGTAATAAACTAAAGTCACAAAAACATTTAGTTGATTTATTAGTATTCTCAATCTTATAGAGGTAATCCAAATAGTACCTACGGCCGAATGTGAAAATAAAAAGAACATTTTCCTGCGACAATAAATAATGCTGGGTTGAAGATTGGAAGCTAAGATTAGGCGTGGGAGTGCATTTTTCACCCTTCTTTGCAGAGAATAACATTTTCGATTGCTAGATCGGTGTGGTTCACACCTTGGACCAGCTGACTGATATGTGTTGATAATTTCGCGACTCGTTAGAAGGGGATCAAGAATAAACTTCGACCGACAGCATCCGGAATCACTGTTGTGGACCCTGTGCAGTTACAGTTGAGATTTAATGCATTATACTGTTAGTACGTTTAGGGTACAATCCTGGACTGCATTGAACATGGACTAGAGTCAACACGGAACGATTGAGAAGTAAACAAGAACTGAAAATGTGTTTACAGTAAATGACAGTTGAAAATCAAAGTGCGGCACACATTTGCTGTATATTTTATTTGAATGTATTCACTAGAGTAATAATATGATAAATTTTGCACTTCCAATAATTTTTATAACATTCAGTAGTATTATTTGGCTAGCCCAGGATGAATATTAACTCTTACATAACCAAACAAAGAATTCAAAATGGCGATAGCTGCATCTTCGTTCAGTTCAGTCCGATGGATGTTTCAATCTGGATTCTACACTTCAGTCCACCTCCATGAATGGACTGGATTACTCACTCCATTCCTACTTCAGTACAGTAGGAATGTGTTTAAAGTAAACTTTAAACCTGAATTCTTCAGTCTACTCCTAGTTCAACCCGAATTTAAGTGTTACTCTAAACGTAGTTTGTGTTTTCAATTAATCCGTCAAAGAGACGAAATTTATGATGACATTTTACATGCACAACGTGGCAACACGGAACTGTAGTTAGTCCCCTCTTCTGTTCAACAGATATCATACTTATCTTTCTACTACTGTTCTGACCAGCATGTTATACGTGCAAATTTAAACCCCGATCAGTTCTATCATAGTTAGAGGTACGTAAATTTCGCAGATACATTCCAGGTCAGGTTGAACGCCAATTATGTATACTTCATTGTCATGTCTGTGACTTGCTGGCGGCTGTTACGAAACGCGTTTGACTACTGCAAGCCAGTAGTAAATAAGGAAATAATGCGAAGTGCTATCGCTTGCTACCTGCTTGTACGGTTATAAGTCAATAGATAATCGATTGTGGCCAGTGGGTTTATAGGACTGACAAGTCTAGGATGCTGCCAGATGAATCCGCGAAATTGACGCACCTCTAATCATAGTTCTATGCATACTTCACGTAACGTACATAAAACAATACTCTGACGGGGACAGCTATTGAAGACTTTCTCTGTGCAGTTTTGCCATATTGCTTACGTAAATCGTCATCGTACAAAATTTTACCACTTAAATTTCGTATCCAATTTAGCCCAGGATCCGCGTGCTATAACAAGTATGCAGAATTATTTAAATTATTTAAAAAATCGTAGTTTTAACTGTGCATTATTTTCTTGGATAAACGCAAAGGAAATACGTATGGCGTTCGTCTAGAAATACACGTGTAAAACGCTGCAACACTATTCGTACGAGAGGTACACAAGACTACTTTAATATTCACAACCTTAAATATAGAACATGAAATTATTTGCATGTTTGCAGATATATGAGTTATTTTTAGCCTTGCATTTATATATTGTCATCAATTGTTGTTTACATATTTCGGTTAAGAAAATTGTTAGCACTGCACTCATCGTATTATTCGAGGGTTGGCTTAGCTGCCAGGGGAGTGTTTGTGAAATGTCGGGGGAAAAATTGTAATGCGTGGCGTGCAAATGGTTATGCTTTGTGTTTCATACCTTAGCGTGGTTTACGCAGCCTGTGGGCGAAGCGTCAGTGAACCGTACGTTTCCATGTCTACATAAAGAAATAACAGAGCTTTGTGAATAATAAGCAGGTCACAAGGGGATTGCCTCCGGGGCTTAGACAGACTATGTTCCTGAGAGAGACCTGCTACTCCTGGTGGACTGGTGACAGCACGGCAGTCGTGTGGCCTAGCAGACCTGTAATCCCAGCGCTCTAAGACTCCCGGCATGCAGCAGTTGCCCTGAGCTCAGCCCACAGGTACCAGGCCGTGCTTCAACGGTTCAAAACTACGGATTGTGTCACCGGAGCATATGGGAACTAAACACCGAACCGCCCACACCACTAGAAAACATTTATAAAATTTTTTATGTTGCAAACAGAGATGATGGTGAGGAACCACATGTTTTCTCGAAAGTATTTTCGCAGCAGATTGTATGAATGTCTCACGTGCACATATGCAATTTTACTTCATGGTTATTGGCTGTCTGTATTTGTGCAGGGTTGTCGCTCATATGACTGTGCCAATCAGAACAATGCTAACTGCGACACTACACGCTTGTGATTTGGGGATAGAACCCAAAGACTATGAGAGTTAAAACATCCAACCACTGACCAGTAAGCAGAACTGCCAGTGTACATGAAGGCACTGATACAAAGTTGGTCAAAAATATTTTCCCGAAAATTCCTTGCCTCTAATGGTGGTTTATAACGAATATATGTAGTGCCAACAGATCCTTATAAAACACTATAGTTTCTTTGCAATATGTATGGTTGGGCCTGACACGATGTAGTTGTCTGAATACCAATACTAAACACCCAATATTACAATAGCAGGATTCTTATTGGCTCAGTCAAAATGGTAACAGTACCGCTTACAAGTGAGAGCCTCGGATAATTTGAAAAGCTGAACGTACGTTACAACCCAACAAACAGTCAAGTTTTTCCGCTTTAAATCACCATGTGTAGAGATGACGGTTTATCGCGGGAAAACATGACTGTTTGCTGGATTTCAGCACACGTTCAGCTTACCAGAAGATTACTGACTTTAGCTTCTACTTGAGTGAGCCAATATTGTAAAACTTGATGCCTGTTATTGGTCTGCAAATAACTACGTTGGGTCAGAAGTAAATCACCGAATCAAATACGTTGCAAGAATCTACGGCGTTTTCAAGGGTTTATTCACACAAAACATTTTCGCGATATACTATCATCTCCAAACATTAGAGACAAGAACATGTTATGAATTAATTTAATGATAAGGTAAACTTCAAACTCCTACACACGTTACTTAGTTTCGCGTTTGAAACACTCTTCTTAAACCAGTTCAGACCTGCATGAAAACATTCACTGACTGCCGCACTAACTTATCATATGTTCATCTGACTACTGACTGGAGCAGTAATCAATAAACAAGTATAGGTCGTTCAAGATAAAGTGAGCACTAAACATTTTACCTTTGAAGTATATCACTAGTCATTACTGCATGTAATTCAACATTAACAATAGTTCTCTTACTGCTGGTATGGTTGGCAGTGATTAACCGAATAAGACTCGGTGTATTTTCTTATTAAATATAACCACACTTAAATAAAATCAATTGAAATCGACATACTTGTATTATATATAACTAACAATTTTTTAAAATCAAACTATTTTGGTTTCTAACGACTGCACAATTTGTCTTACACGTGCAAACATAAAGTGACGTGTTGAGAGAGGTTAGCCGTTACGAGTGGACATATACGAACTGAATTAAAATATACATTTAGCGGTACTTTTTTTTAGTGCTCACTTTATTCTGAACGACCTGTAGCTGAAGACAAGAGTGTAAAAAGGACTGTGGAGTCCAGCCGGCTGGTCTTTAAACTAGCGACATTTCCATGTCTTTAATCATCATCTCTAATTGTAATTAGAGATCGTGGAAGATCACGAGAATCTTTCGGACCAATGTACTTTCAAAATAGTGTAATGTTCTGCACCTTGTAAGATTGTAGGATGGTTACATAGATGTTTACAGACTAATCACAATCGTTAAGTAATCATGCTACTCAGTTAATATTGTCTAAGTGAAATAGTGATCCGCCAATGACAAAAGAAGTCAGATACGGATAAGAATATATGAAAGGCTAGCAATCAGTTAACACAGCCATCGATAAATAAGTGTCCCGACCAATTATGTATTGAACGACTTACGCTTAGTAAGTACAATTTATTTATCTAGATGCAAATTGTGCACCCTGTATTTTATACATATTACTGACATAACTGTTATTCGGAAACTTAGACGTGAATTTCAATTGCCATCCATTGTGAATGTGGGGGTTCAAACAGTGTTAATAAATCAGCTTGGATGAATATCTAAATTATATTCATTTCTTTTCATGTATCTCATGAATTCATTCCTAAACCCTGCATAATACAAGTTTCTTCAATTTAATATAAAATCTTCAAAAGTTTCTTTCAATTTTTCTATATAACTATTTTTAAGATAATTTTTAGGAAACGTATGTGGTCCCTCAATCAGTGAAAGGGCTTCACGTATCGTAGAACCAGACCTGATCCTGCCCTTCTGTTTGCTAGCGAATACGCTGATGGTACACGTTGTATGTTATATTCTGCACAGCCCAACTTTTTTGTAAACTTTAAATAAATCCCTCTTCCCTTTTCTAACTAGCTGAGAAGAAATTTTGTTGCAATATTACAGTCTAAATACTGCGTGTTAACTGCACTTTTTAAAAATGTTAAACATGTAAAATTTTTAGATGCATATATTAGCTTATTTGCGAGAAATAATTTTGAGTGTGCGTGATTAAAGACAATACTAGCAGGGATGGCTGAAAATAGCGACACTCATTTTGCCTGCGTATTTTCCAAACCAATGTAGTGTCCTTGGCCTAGTATGATTGGCTGGTGGTTTTGTGCCACGATGTACCTGTTCACGGATGAATCACAAACGTTAAGTCGTAGAGCACCACAATTAGTATTGGCCCAGTCAAATATGGACTCACCAGAATAGAAAGAAAAGAGTCGGAAATGATGCATGACATTGAAACCTACTAAACAGGCACCTTTTCATGCTAAAAATTACCATCCCATAGTGCTTCATGCATTCGTATATTTTCTCTGTTCAGAATATTACATTATGTTAAAGATTCTTTAACGTCTTGAGCGCTAGTGTAAGGTGAGTATTCAACAGCGATGGAATACGTAGACTGACAAAACGAGAGTACCTTAAGAAAACCCAGCTGCCAACAGAAAAGTTCACGACGTTTCCCACATTCGAAATTGGGAAGGACCATGTCAGACATTCTGTCGCTTCTGTACCGCAGGGTTGTTTTTGTATTATCCTTCATGTTTCTGCGATGCCTATGTAAACCTAGTCAAGAATCTACTCTTCGGGTGTGATTCCCTGCCCTTCGAAACACAGAAAAATAATTATTTGTAAATGTACAATGACATATTAGGCTGTTAAAATGTAGGTATGGTTGTTCCGCATACACCAATGGTAACCATCCTATAACTTTTAAGTAATCAGTAAAATGTGTGCCGATTTTACAAAAATTTTATAATTACAGCGCCAGACCTTTGCTATATTTAGAATTGATGGTATGTCACGAACATGTTCTGTGCCAACATCGTAGTTTCCTGTAACATTTATGATTGGACGATATACGTTTGACAAAACGTAGCTAACTGCAGACCAATAATAGGCATCGAATATTATAATTTCGGGATCCTCATTTGCGTAGTTAAATAGGGTAGCGAACGCCTGTAATTTTCTGGTAAGCTGAATGCGGGTTGAAGCGCAGTAAAAGGTCAAGCTTTCTCGCGATAAACTCATTATCTCTAGCTACATTTGCAACTTTAAGTTTGGTGAGTGCCCCGTACTGTGAAGGGGTTAAAAACTTCCCATACTGTTCACGAAGTTTTTTGTGGTCTACGCTTCTCATGGGATATTTATTAATTTCTTAAACAGTAATGAAGTGTATGGACCACGTTAAATGATGGCGTACTCAAACCTTCAGCATGCATGCGGAGTTCAGTATCCAATGTTTGTTTGAGGAAACATCGAAAGTTCTCCAATATCATGATGTACTCGCAAGTCTCTCGATTACCCCACACAGCACGCGCTAGATACCGCGATTGAGGTATAGTGCGGAGCTGAGGAGAAGGCAAGGCTCAGGTATGCGGTTGGTGGTGGGGACAAGCGGAACGCTATGTGGCCCCCACCAACACCCTGCCGTTGTGCCTTGCCTTCTTCTCAGCTTCCTACAATACCGGAGCAGGCAGGTGATAAGAGCTAACCTGGGCCCAGATTAAATATCGCCACCAGCTATTTGCACCGACGCAGCGCAACGCAAGTGCAGAGCAAGTTAAATGGGTCTTCTATGGCATTACGTGAGTATATAATTCCAATGCAGCGCAACCAGATGCAACGCAGGTGCAAATTTTGCGTTGCACCCATAAAAAGCGATATTTAATCGACCCCCAGGCTCGTGCTACAACAGCCATGTTGCCTGTATGCGAGCGGTGCGAAAAATGATGTGCAGTGTTTAAGTCGTTGGATTTTTACTATGGAACATTGAGTGGTGACCTTATTGTCCTATTTATGCAAAGTGCACAGTAACATCCAGAGCGTGATTGCCTATTTTCGTTTTACGATTATGGCTGGCACTTTTTACTTGACAGCAGTCTGAAAAAGCGGTTTTTGGAAATTTTGAAGTGTTCCGAAACCATGTTTATAAGCACGATATTTAACAAAACCAAAATAGAGATGCAAATTTTTAAATTTGTTTTCTTCTCGCAGATAGAAATATGGAACGTACGTTTCGTAATATCATTAAAAAAAATACTTTTTCTTAACACCCTGCAATGCAGTTCATTCGTCAGCAGTATTATGTCTCTTGAGGTGTGCACATGCACTGCGTCCACCGCAAATTAGGTAACTTCAGGGTGGCCAACTGCGTGGGAATCCTAGAATTGGAATTATCAGGGAAATTGTGGCCACCTGGAAACATCAAAGAATTTGCAGGGAATTTTTAGTCCATCTAGGAAATTTCAGGAAATTCCGTTGCCCGGCTCATTTTGAGCTTACATAAAAATCACAGGATGGAAAATGATGGAGTTTTAAGGGCGTTTTGCAATTTTCGTTGAAAAACTTATCCTCATGCAGATGAAATTTTACTTTCTTGTCATATTTATTATCATTTCCGCTGTACGTTTGTCAAGTTCACTGGCCAGACAGAACAAAAAATTTTGAAACAACTAAACATAATTACCTTTATTGGAAAATACATTGAAAAATTGTCAAACAATTGTTATCAAGCTTGTGGACAACACGATTTTTTTTATTTTGTCATGGAAATAAATGAAAAATCAGTGATTTTTTTTTTGTTAAATAAATGGTCACCCTGGTGTTAACTCAGTTGTCAAATGCCGAGCGAGGTGGTGCAACGGTTACACGTTGAATAGCACTTGGGACGATCTGGGTTTGATTCCAGTCTCCAACCATCATGATTTAGTTCTTCCATAATTTTTTACGAATTCGTCCAGGCGAGTTCGGGAATTGCTCTTAAACAAAGGCCATGGACTCTTTCAGATGCTGTCTTTGTGGATAGTTGTGTGTAACCGTTTCTAGTGACCTAGCTGTCAACGAGACGTAAATAACAGTGGAATTTAAAATAAAAGAAATTAACAGCGTAGCTTAAATATAACAAGTGAAACTTTCTATACACGCCTTGTGTTTTCTTTATTAAGTCTATAGTAGCTCCTTATAAAGTTATAAGTTACCCAAATAAATATTTATGTAAAAATTGTTTTAAAAAATGATTAAAAAAAACTTTTATAGAATTTTACTATGGATTAGTATAGCATTTATCTTAAAACTATACCTTCAGAGAAATTACTAGAGTTTCTGTGATCAGTAAGGTAACAAGATGTGTCAGTTTCCTGGTTTAGAATTTCAGTATGTGGCGTTTTTTATTATTATAATTATTCAAACTATAATGTACGTCAAGCCGTACAATTTTATGTATCACAAAATTAAGCTTCCACATTTGAATGGTTAGATAACAGCAAACAAATATTCTGGTTTGAACCATAAAATATTTAAAACCACCTAGTCGAATGTAAGCTTTCATTTAGGCTGATTAAATACTACCTAATTTAATTAATTATATATCTTAGCGTAAAAACATAATAAATACAATTTAAGGGCGCGAGACAAAATGTCACAACTTATGTGGGATTTATTATAGATTAGATAAACAGAGATTTCTTCGCATATTACACGAATAATGTAGTTATAACAATGCCTTACATTTTATTTTCCTACTGGTATTCTTCACGCCGTTAACGAAAACTATATAACAGATAGAAATGATGTTCTATCATCTCTTTCACCTAAGAATGTAAAACACTTTAAGTAAAACTGGACCGTTTTTAGCAACGTACACCACTGCGAGCGAACGTTGCCGATAAGCGATAACCCCAAATCAAAAACAGTAAGTGTTAAAATCGTTAAAAATTTTATTTTCCATCCGTCTGGGTCAAATTTTTCGTGATGATGTATATTGTGTGTAATTAATAAAGTGGTTTAGTATAAGTAATATTCTAATAGTATGCATAAAATCAATATTTATTGAGTTTTGTAGCTTTCAGTATCACAACATAACTCAAGCCACTAAATATTCAAACTAAGATTGAATAAAATTGTATATTATTTCTGTTCCTTTATTAATTATCAAATCACGAAACGTACATGTATCTTTATTTGTTTATATATTATTATTATTTTTTTTTTCAAATTTGGTGTAGCAATTATTTTAAGTTTTATTGTTCGCTACCTTTAACCGAAAGGATTTACTAGGCTGAAATATTTTATGAAAAAATCAAATTTACCAACGATTAGACCGATTATATCAATTGAGGCAGTTTGCTATAAAATTGCTGCCAACTCCAATTACGCAAATGATTCGTGGTACGTGTATATTTAAAATTAATAAGCAAGCCTGTAGTAATGAGGCTATGTTTTTGGGTATTGGTTAAATTACTTTCGCGTAATAATGGTTGTGAGCACCCACGCACACACACACACACACGCATACGTGGTGAATAAATGTGGAAAATCTTAGTTAAAAATCCTGCCTCGCTTATGTCCAAAAGTATTTTCTTTCAACTCGTGTCGATATAATGTGTGGAAACTTGTAAGTACGTGCCACTATACTTTACTGCTTTGTACGTGTGTGTGTACGCGTGCGCGAGTGATATATGTATGAAACATGTATTATAATCATTTAAATATTTGTAGGGACTGGAAAAATTCGTGAATTCAACTACCTGTAGACAAGAATCAATTATACTATGCATACTGAAGCCCCGATTATTAGTCAACTAGCTGCTACTCAGTGGAACAGCAGACAATTAACGAATAGACGGGGCTTGAGTATGCATAGTATAATGGATTCTAGCCTACAGGTAATCGAATTCGCGAAATTTTCCAGACCCTAAATATTTAGTAAAAGCATATCCCCTTTAATTATTTATCACGTTAAATACATGTTTGCACATTTTGATGTCACTGTTATCAATCAGGATCGAGAACTTTATTCTTCCTATTATAAAATAAAATTTAGCCCTGTAAACTGCGAATTGTAAAATACATTTCGAAAGGCATGTCATTTATAACATAAAATTGATGACGTAACTCATTAAAGTCGTGTAAAACATGTTTTTCAAATGAAGTTTTGAAAGTAACAACAAACATATCGGGTCGCATTTACGCATGAGCGACTGAAGTCATTAACCCATCTAAAAATTCTGTGCGATCAATACTTTTTACGTGATGATAAATTTCCGTGGCTGGAAGTTGGTATTCATCTCGCTCGAGTATATGCCTCCGTACTTCCCGAGTGCTGGGATTACTTGTTTGAAACATTTTGATGTTCACCGGAGGCGTGGGGGAATGGCGTTATACGGGGCGAAGTAGATTGTTTGCGTTCCTCAAGTAAATTGCACTGGGATTTCCGGATCACATCCGTGGCGCTCATCTGCTCCATCTACAGAGCCTGTTGCTGGGCGTAACTTTAGTGGCATTGAAGCTTTGAATTTTAAATGCGGCTGAGTTGTTTACCGGATTCGCTCATTTGGTTTAGCCAACCGACGTCAAAATAAATCGAGAGACTGGACAACTGCATAATCGTGATTTATTGCAAATGTTATTTAACTACCGATAGAAGTGATAGTTTATAGCGGAAAAACTTGACTGTTTGCAGGGTTTCAATGTACGTTCAGGTTATGAAAAGATGATTGGCTTTTGCTTGTACGTAGAGATGTTGCCCTATTTGACTAAGCCAATAAGAATCCCACTATTGTAAAATTTGATGCCTATTATTGGTCTGCAGGCAACTACGATGTGTCAGACACATATAATATTCAAACATACATATCGCAAGAAACCACAGTGCTTTCAACGGTATGTTGGCAAAAAAATTCGCGATACACCATCGTGTCTTATCGATAATAAGGAAGGAGTTCAATGACTTGCACGCTAGAATTCGCTGTTTTATACACACTTAAATAATTGTACTTTTACTAAAAGGTTTTTTTTTTTTTTGGAAACCAGATTCCAAAAGAAGATTTTTGTAACACTACAAAAACGTTTCTGTAAAATTTACACACAACTTTTACTTCTACAAATTTCTTTGTATATTTACGAACATTTCTGTAAATCTACAAACAAATTTTGTTTATTTATAGATAACATCTTATTCATTATACAACAATTGTTTGTTGTGTTACAAAAAAACTTTTGGAAACTGGTTACCAATTTTTTTTTTTGTTAAAGTACGAAATATATTTTGTAAAATGTGATAGGTCTCCTAGGTTTATTTTGTTTCAAATAGAAAACTTTGCTCACTAACATTCATTTTACTTGTTCCCAAATATGTTTACGATATTTCACAGAAAAAACTGGTTTGTAGTGTCTACAAAATACTTTGTCAATTTAGTCCCTACCAAATATTTTTGTGGCGAACACAAACTATTTTGCAGTGTTCAATAAATTGTTTGTTGGTGATTACAAAATAATAAACAGTCCAACAAAAAGTTTTGTGGGCACTGCAAAATTTTTGGTGTTCACGACAAAAATGTTTGGTAGGGACTAAATTGACAAAATATTTTGTAGCCACTACAAAACTGTTCTTTCTGTGTTGTAACCACTATAAAATATTTGTGATATTTTTATTACCTGACTGATAATGTTTTGATATTAGTTTACTAGATTTTTCTTGTTAATGTAAAATTTCTTTTGTTGTGCACATAGAAGCACCTCCCCCCTCACCCGTTGATTCGTCCATGGTCTTCTGTACCAGTGAATAGCAAGTGATTGGTTGGACCATGAACTTTTCACGAAAATAATTTTGCCACAGTTTGTTTCAGTGTCTTACGTGCACATCTGCAGCTCTGCATCATGGTTATTGTGCAGCGTGTCTACGTATCTCATAAGACTGTGCCAGTCGCAATAATGACACTGTGAATTTCGGGCAGAATCCCAAGACACGCGAGAGTTAAATCTTCCAATCACTGACCACGAAGCAGAACTGCACTTACGCACGTAAGACACTGAAACAAAAGCGAGTGCAAGATTCTTTTTGAAAAAGGTCCGTAGTCCTAGCGATGGGCAAACTGTAAGGACTCGAGTGTAACACATGACACTGGAATCTTAACATTCAGATTATTGAACTGGCGAATTTTTTCTCTAGCTATATAGGTTATATGAAATATAAAAAAAAATTGTAAAGCCAATGTGAAACAAAATATAGATAAATTCGCGAAAATAAGTTTTGGTTATACAAGCGACTGTAAAAAAAATTATGGTACAATAGAAGACATAGATTTGTTAGTTACGGAGGGGGAGACGATAAGTTTAGTTATTATAATTGTAATAACTTTAAGTTCTTTTAGCTATACTTCTAAAGACGGTTAAAGTATGTCACGAGAGCATGCTGGGTGGTACCGAATTCCATTTTTAAGCATGTAAACAATAACACGTGTAATGTTTTTAAACATCCAATAAGTCGCGAGAGCAGAATTTTGAACCTACCATGCGGTTACCTTGTTCTCGTACAGGGTATGTTGCAGTCAGAAGACGAAACTGGCCAATTTGCACGGAAAAAAATTAAACTGCGATGTCATATAACGCTCTTTTGAACATTAACGTTACATGCCAAACGAGTTTATATAATTTGAAACCCAGCAGTGTTTAAGTTCGTGTAGTTACTTCATTGTCTACGCCATGTGTCAGAGTTCGTGACGTATTTTATTAATTTATTTTTTTTTCTCTTAGCACCGCAAGCCCTGCTATTTGTATGTTTGTTCTAAGGTAATTAATCATAATATTTGTTCAGTACAGTTTTTTTTAAGGAAGATGGGTAATGGATTCAAGTGAGTGTTGTGTATGAGGAAGGTTGTCGGGATATAGCCATGGACAATATGAGAAGGCTGGTGAAAACATAGGATATGTGCGGTATGTGAATTATACAAATATTAACGCTTGTATGGACATACAAAGTTTGGCAGCTTACGTGTGTAACTAGGAGACCTGTAGTTAGACAACACCTATAGTGTAACCTGAAACAGTCTCACTACCGCTTTAATACTGTCAACATTATACTTAACTAGCCGGTCAAATGTCGAATTTATTTAGGAAGAAACATTACATGACAGTTATTACAGTAAGGCTTGCTGGTGCACATTACGTTTTAAATCATTTCATCACATTAAATTGTATGATTGAATATGAAATCCATGTCAGTCAATAATTAAATATTTAAAATTTTGTTGCATAAAATTCTTCCTGGCACCCACTATTATATTTAAAATGACACTATGTAGTGTAGCCGTGAACTAATTACAGTAAACTTCTTGTGAGTACGTACTTGCTTAGCATTGGTTAGTGTAAGTAGTCATGTGTTAAAACAAACATTTAAAGTTTCATGCTACATACACACTACTGCGTTTTCTGTAATCGTCAGTTAAAAGGTAATTTAACGAAATTAAATTATATGGGTCTACGCTTACAGCGTACATAACCAAAATCTCACCAATCAGCACAATATTCAAAATATCGCAGGAAAAAGCACGAATCGAATATTATATATTAAAAATATTCTATAAATACATCTCTATTAATAAAAGAAAGTGCCCCACTCACTAAATCGCTCATCAACGCATAGCCGAAACAGCTGAATATACACATATGAGATATTGAGGGTGGCTTCTCCTCACACCGTAGACACACTAAGAAGGGATTTTTTGAAATTCTAAAAAAATACAATATTGTGCGAAATGTGTTTCAGTGAATCATTATAACGATAAATCCCGTTGAGATATTGCGGTGATTTTCGCTTCAGCATTAATATTAAAAAACATTTTACCTTATTTCTCGATTTGTCGATATTAAAATGAATTTTCAAGCAATCTTCGATAAATGGTGAAAATATATAAAATTTATTTTCCCGTTCTCCTCGATGTCTCTTAAAACAGGAACTGGTGAGTTATCATAATGCTTTAGGGGTCAAAAATCGTAAAATGTTGTTTCGTCATGCTCTCAATATCTCATTAACCTGATAAGTACCGTTATAGTAATTCCTTAAAAAAATTCCACGTCTGCAAACCGCGGCCGGGCAACTAGTAACGTATAAAAGTGTTCTGCGTCCATTATATTAAATATATTTAATGAATGTTAGTTTGTTTCCTTTGCATTTCATATATATATATATATATATATATATATATATATATATATATATATATATATATATATATTGCTTTCAAACGTTTAGAATTAACTTGGTGATCGGCAAAACCTTTATACTTTACTGAGTAAATACCTTACGCCTTATAACTTGAAAGTCCCACCTCATACACGTTGCAGGATATTGACGTGAAGTATCGGTTCAGGTGAATGGCACGCTCATGGTTCGACGTTCATCTGGTGAATATTGCTATAGTCAAGGCTTAGAGTAGCTACAATTCATGTCAGGCGTCGCCTATATTGCCCCGATGATAAGAAGTGTGGAGGGTCTGACCCGCTTGTGTCAAAATGTATTTTTACTTGTTACAACACTTCATGCAAGGGCGCATACATGCGGCCTGATATGCTATACCCTTAGGCCAACCCAAAATATCACAACAATAGTGTTGCAAAGCTGCTGAAATTTATAATTCGGAATAATTTAATCACTGATTCACATTTCTAATGTCTGCTCCACTCAGAACAAGGACAAAACCATGATCAATATTCACTGATTCAAATTTTCTGTGTTACAACGATTCGTACCACGCCGGTCTCATGTTAACTGTCAATGTAGCAGTCTTACGAAGCCGTATGTGCACATAATGAATATTCTTAGACCTGGTTTTGAATGTGTCTGTTCATATGCAACAGGTTACAATACTTAAGCCTACGATTTGTAACTATATGTAATTTCAGCAAATGTATAGGTTAAAATAACCATATATTGTGATATTAAAATAATTGTGTTGTACTTTAGTCATACATACGTCCAACATAAGGTAGGAAATAAAAACCATGTTTCTGTTTTACCCCAGTAACAAACCCTTCATCTATAAATTGTAATAAATTACAGTAGCGCAAGTTAATAAAATGCCTCATTGCTTTTAAATTATTATTTTCACGTTTACATAATAAGATCAAAAAATGACGTTCCTCATTTTACTGTAAATTTATGTAAGTCGTTTTTTCATCCTGCTGCCAGCATAATACCTGCATTTGAACTGTCGAAAACTAGCAATGATGGTCATTCATATTTTGTGGGCGGCTGCAATGATTTTAGTAAACTTGATTTAAATAACTAACGGATACTACAAAAATTCCTAATCTAGTCCAGTCTAAAATTGTTACGTATTTTTGCTTAAATTGTTTTATCATAAATTGTCGACGTTCGCTATGTTAAACAAAATAAACTTTTTAAATTACCACGCAACCAAGAAAAAATATATAGCAATGCTAATAATTTCAATTTAAAATTAGGTTTTAGTTAATTACTCAAACCTCTTGAAAATAAAAGCTACAATCATATTTGGAGTTTACAAAAAGCCTAAGTCCTTTTACAATTTAATTTGATATTAATGTTTTGGATTCAACTGTTTATTGTTACGCTTTTCATCCCCACTGAGGTAGATAATTACCACCAAGATACAGTTTACGTCCATCATTTCCAATTTAAGGGGAAAGAATTTGTTTTGAAATTTGATATTCAACTAATGCTCGTAACACATTTAATGTTACGTTTAGTTTGCAAAGTGACGCAAATATTTCCTTCTTAATTTTTTACATGGAATCAATCATCTATCGACGATTTTGTGAATTTTCAGTTATATATATATATATTTTTTTTTTTGTGTGTGTAATTTAAAACGTACGAACCTATTCCTGTTAACATTTTCTGTGTAAGCACTGGTTTGAACATCAGTTTTGAAGTTGATGCTCACGCAACAAATCCAAACATGAATTGATTTGTAACAAATTAATGTTAGTAATCTGAAATTCATAGTAATATAGCTTAGTTGGTTGTGATTATGACCTAGTTTACTGTAAAAAATGTCTGTATTCGAGGTTCTAGGTCTGGGGTAAGACGCAAGCAGGCCTGATCCGAATTTGAGTAAATTTCTTGTAATTTCGTTAATTATTTAAGGTGTTGACAAAACTTTTAGCTGCCGTCCATGTAAGCTCATTAGAAAAGCCTGAATTTTTCCAGGTTCGTACGTTTGTTACCAAAAATACTGTCTGATTTTTAAGTTATTATACTTTGTCTTGATCTGTGCTAATTCTGCTATGGTAAAACAATTGCAGTTTCATTTTTAACTGTGTTTATAGTAGTATTACTTTTGTGTAATATAAGTAGCTACTATTACTTTTGTGTAATATAAGTAGCTACTGTTTATTTGTATGAAGAGATAATCACAGGAGAAATACGTAAAATAAAACAAAAACGAGTCTCCGCAAAACATTATACCTGCCATTATCTCATAATGCAATTTTCTCTCTGAGGCCTTTATACCATCCAAATCCTCCATTTTACGTAATATGTGGTCCGTTGATAAACCCACGTTAAGTTGTATATTTTTACGATACGGTTCGTAACACATTTATAAAATGATTTACGAGCATTATGCAAGAAGAAAATTATTTAAAAAAGTACTGTGCTGTATGAAACGTGCTAACATCATATCTTATGTAAGGACTCATTCATGACATAATTTTCATTACATAAAACAATCATTCATGACGTATTGTTCATTACATTAAAACAATAACACGAGTAGCTTAGGTCATCCACTGACATATCAATATTCACTTAATTTAAGGATAGGCTGTTTATTATGTATATAAGTGACGGAAGAAATAATAGCATGTGATGTAAAGTTGTACTACATTAAAGAGCACTATGAACATGAGTGACAGCGTAGAACTGCTTACACTATTACGGTCCTCGGAAAACCACTAGCATTAGAATTGCTTGGGGATTTAAAATACAAAGTAATAAGGTACGGTATGTGAGCTTTACGTCACGTCGACAGCGATATCATTAGAGACGGTGACACACATGGTACAATAACAGGAGCTGGGCGAGGAGTTGGCCTTTGCCAGGATTCGCATGGAGCGATTTCGGGAAACCATGGAAAACAAAAATCAGGATGTCCAGAGCCGAGGATCGAACCCGGATCCTCTAGAATGTGCGTTAAGTAATAAAAGCAATACACATTTATTTTAGTTTACAGAGAAACCTACACGCAATGTGACGGTTCAAGAAATTTGAATACGCCTAGTATGTTATTTGAACAATACCAGTAAGATTTTCAAATGTAATTTTGTCATATGAAACATAGGCTGTGGTTCATTCTCCCTGGTTACTGGTAAAGGAAGATTAGGAAATTATAAATCTGTCGAAAATCTTCACAATAAGGTAACTGTTAAGAGAGTACTGCTACTGGGTAACCGTTATATATAAGTTTTTAAAAGTTGTAACATCTGATTTAAGTGACGACTAGAAAACACTATAGCTATCAGTAGAATAATTTATGTTAAATTTAATAGGAACACACTTTTATGGTATCTCATACAAACTGCTCATGAAGGAAAGGTTACTTGAAATAATGACAAGGAGTATTATACAGATGTGTGCTAATTATCAGAATAAATTGCGAAACGCTATTGCAACGTGTTAGGAGAAAGTATTTTTTTAAAAAGAGATACTTCTAAACGTGCGGACAATAACTATATCTACGAAAAGAAAATGCGATTAATAATATGATTCTCTATTCTTGTTTTCTACATATCACGCTTAGAAACATAGTCTCGAGGAACCTTAAAATAACTATAAAAACACCTTTTACAAACTGATGTCCCGTAAAAAATACCTACTAGATTCGTAAAACAAACGAAGAGTAGCATGCACTGGACAATACCTTGCACTTTTCGTAAATAAAATGTCACTGCTTTAAAGTCCCGTAGGAACATTGCGTGCTGTTATCACGTCCGCGCGTAGCGGAGATACGGTTGTTTGACGCATGAGGCAGTCTATCCCTTATCACCCCCATGTATCTTTACCTCGAATGTGAATCTAGCGCCTTCTGCACAGGACTCTTAACCAGTTACCTCATTGTCATTACGCACGCTCTGCCGACTTCAGTTTTCTTCTTGAGAATACACCTTTAATGAACACACCTTTCTCATGAACAGTGAGTAGATAATCATATTAAAGCAGGTACTACGCCGTCTTGTATCTTAACCCTCTCGAAAGCCACGTTCACGGAACAAACTTGTGCTCTGTATCCGGTGGGTGGAAAATTTCCGCTCTGGTAGTTTGGCAACGAGAAACTGTTGACCTGTAGAACAGCTTCCTGATTGCTCGAGGGTTAGGAGAAGTTGTTCCAAGAGAACGTAAACAACCACGATGTTGGTGCCGTGTTCGTGATGTAGGTAGGTGTTTTTGGACAGCTAAAAACCGTTCTAAAACCAACATTAAAAACCCACCCGGTTTCTTACTGACCGGGCGCAGTTTGCGCAGTTGTAAAACACTGGACTAGAATTCGCGAGTACCATGGATTTGACTCCCAGTCCGGCCATCCTGACTTCTGTTTTATTTGGTTTCTAGAAATCACTCCGGGCGAATTATGTGACTGTGGCTTCTTTTTAAAGTAAATTACTGCTTCTCTAATTAACTCGTCGCCGAGACGTCAAGTCCTGCCACTTACCTGCCTGCTACTATCTACTACCTAATTTCAGTGCTACGTGGGGTGTTTAAACGTAGTTATATATGCTCAGCATTTTAACCCGCACGCATAATGCGCAGGTCAAAACAGAAGTAAATATACAAGTAAGATATCTGTGGAGCACATGAGAGGGCTAACTACAGCGCTATGTTACTACACTAAGCATGTAAAATGTCATCGTACGACATTTTTGCCACTAACATAACATTTTCGTTTCCAGTTTAGCCCAATGTTTTTGTAGTGGGCTTATGTGGTTGTTTTTGAACATCCTGTATACTCTGCAACTGAAGGTCGGCAGATAGTCTGCCCCTTGCAGAAATTTCGCATAAATGTGTTTCATCAAACTACAGGATTTCGAACAGGAAAGTTGCACCGAAAAAAAGAACATATTAGTCACCACAGAATGTTTTGTCATAATGGACCTCACAAAATTTTTTTGTAGTGACCACAAACAAATATTTTGCTGCCTCCAATAAAGTTCTGCAGTGATTACAAACAAATTTTGTACGCACTACAAAATTATTTCGTGAGGCCCATATTGACAAAACATTTTGTTGCCACCACAAAACTGTTTTTCAGTGTGGTTAGCACAAACACGTATCCTTAACTTGTTAAGAACCCCTGGAATCTCTCGTTTTTCCCGCTTGGAACAGCACACATTTGTTACTGCAGCTTTCAGAAATTTCATGGCATTTTTCTCGGGAACTAAGATTATTTGACCTCTTTGTTACCAAATAATATTTACTATTGAGTTTTATCTATGAAGTCGCGTGACAGAATCCGTATTCACAAATTACACGAGAACTGTGTATTGAGTGCCGGCGCGAATGCATGCGTTATGAAACGGATGGGGCGCAAGGGATTATAGACTATAAGTTTTAAAGTAATAACAATGGTAATTAACGGAACGTGATATAACAACTATACGACAGTTTTAATAGCACAGGGTTCGAAAGTACCTGAAATAAATCGCATTCAGTCGTGTTCTTACGTCTATACATTCAATGATGATGGTAGCAGAAATAGTATGTACTTGTGAAATCATATGCAAAGTTAAAAAAAGGAGATGAATGCAGGTACTAGGGGTACCAATAATATCTCACGAACAACTGCAGCATTGCTGAATGTGACTCGGGTCGACCGTTTTGCTGTGAGATTACAATGAGTAAGAAGTTCGAGAAAAAAGTCAACAGAAATGCATTAGTCCTGAAAACATCCACTCAAAAATTTGGTAAATTAACGTAGCATAGCACAGTATTTTCTCCAAAGTACTCTTGAAAAACGGACTTACTTTAACCCACAGTTTTTTTTTTTTTTTTTTTTTTAACGTAGTATATTGTCCATATGGTTTTAACGCAAACATAACGTATTTCTAATTGTAACGTTGAAAGCGTATTTATAAAAAAATAGTCACGCATTTTGAGGCTGTACTAATTGTATAATTTATAAATAAACGGAAATGTTGTATCATCTGGTATAAAAAGTAAAATTTGTAAGCTGCTAATATGTTTACGGTTACGAAATTTTACACTTTGACTTGACTTGCGTTTTACGCATGAAAATAAATCAAAAATATTGTTGCTTCGATACAGCTTACATAAATTTAGGTAATTATTCTCTCTAAGAATAAACAGAGAAGTCAGAATTATCAAACAGATAATTTAACAGAAATATAAGGTTTACGGTACGGATTTTTATATTTTTCATTGTTTGAATGAAAAACCTACATTCAGTTTTACAATTGCTTGCCTGTTCAACAAATAAAAGTAATACCGTTCCTATTTTCATACCCGAAATCATTCCCGAGGATTGCATATTTTAAAAGCGCTACACATTAATCTATCTTCTTCTGCAACATGTCATTCTAAAATCAATTCCTGTATTGTTTTATTTCAACATTTATAAGCCTGCTTAAAACTTTCAACATTGTAATGTGTGAATTTTATGTTCTACAGTTATGCTTTAAAAGCAAAGATTGCAAGCATTTCAAAACTATATATTACTGTTTATTTTAAAATCTAATTCGCATTAAGGTAGGAACCATATTAGCCTCTACGGTATTTATATTTAGGAAGTGATAACATCTGTCAAGTAGGAAGGCGGACGTCTAACTGGTCCAATTCTCCACCTAAGTCTTTTACTCTGGGTAGTGTTAGGATAATGTGAATTTTTGAGTAATTTTTGCGCATAAGTTCTCTGAATATCGTCATGAGATGTATACGTTTATGTATATATTCTTCACTAAACTTTTTATATGTAATTAGAGATTCAAAGAAGTTAGAATTAATAAACCGCTGTCTTTTTGCACATAGGCTAAGTCATAGTGTAGAATAGAACTATGAAACAACACATTTAGATTTGAAACAATTGCAGTGAAACTTTTATTTTAGTCAATAAAATAGTAATTTGACATATTTCGATATGATTCTAGATTTTAAAATGTTCATGCTTGCATTTGAATAAGCCTTCATGTAAACACACACTGGAATCTGTACGGACAGTACTTCGGCGTGTATGCCACTCGTCGTATGTGTAAATTTCAAAACTCGCGACAGCTGAAAAGTGTTCGTTTTTAACATTGACGTTTTAAATACCAACATTTGTTTACAACAGTTTAGTATGGTAATCTGATCGACAAGTACTCTTTTTTAGTATTGTTTCAATAAGTGGTGAATGATACACTAAAGACCAAAATTCTTCTACAAACATATACATCGCATAAACATAGCGCGGACTAATATTACTGTAGTCATAACATTTCTTTGCCGTCTGAAGCCCTGGCGTTAATGTGTGACATGCTTGCTATGTTCAATCATTCATTATTTTGGTACGAGAAACTTTGTCCATAAGTGTATGTTCGTACAATAATAATTACTTCCCAATAGCTAATATATTTGTCTCTTGTCCATAATGCATCACTTTGTATATGATCTCAACAACATTGGCGAGAACATATTTTTGCCCTATTGCTCTCAAAATACCAATGAAAACAATTTTTGTGTACAGTACTGTGATAAACTTCACTAAATTATTTGTTAAATTTAAATACTGCGCTGTTAAACAAAGGACGCTGATTCCGTATCAGTTTAATCAATAATGAATAAAAACTCTTCGTTTCAATTTTAAAAGTATTACCGTATATAGCTTTGAATTTACTTAAAATATCATATCTCATTATCATTAATAATGCATGTCTCTTAACTAATAACAATACCATAAAAAAGCTACAATAAGTAAGGGACCTTATCCATCTCCTTTTAACATATGTGTAGACTATAGATATAAACGTTATAGCTTACAAATATCTACGAATGGAAATTTAATTCTTACAATTCATGCATGTTTATTTAATTTAACATAAAAATGTTATTGCAGCCCCAAACATTTTTCGTACTAAAACAGTTTGTAATATATAAACTATTGTTTACTAGTAGCGATAACAATGTATTATTTGTTTGGAAAGCTGCAAGTGTTAACTCAATATTAAAATGCATTCTATATTTTAACGCATAAGATAATATAAGTTTCAAACACTTAAACATGGTAGTTTCCATTACGCTTCGAAAACGTTTGCCTATAAATAATTAGATATTCGGCACATATTTGTGGACGAATGTTAACAGAACGAAAGTAAACAAATGAACGAAAACCGTATTACATAACGTGTGGTAAAACAGTATACTCTGTGTGGTAACAGACTATGTTCAAGTAGTTGCAGCACATACAGGAGAATTACGTGATGGTGTCTTTCAAACGTGCTCTTTAGTGACTTTCGTTTGAAAAAAAAAAATTCCAAAACTATCTGATTTTCCTATAGCATTGCTGTACTGAAATTTTCGTTACTTCCTAGTCTACATAGCAAAGTTATTTATGTTTAGAAACTGTAATCTTCAGGCGTCTGGCTCATTACATTATCTATCATATAATGTTGTTTGGGTTACCCGTGTTCTTTGTTGATAGCGGCGGTCGTAAAGTTGGGATGAACCGCACTTTGGGCGAGACGCTGAGCACTGAACCAAAAACAAAACTTAACGGCTTCTTCCCTCCACCCATTTCCATCTTGTAAGTTTACTTAACAGTCTGCCTGTATGGATCACAGCTGCCACAATCCTCTCGTGCGAAACCAATTAACTCCCAGGGCAAGGAAGGAACTAAACCCTCGCGTCGTTTTGTTCCCGGTCTCAGGGATCTGGTGAAGGCTCATTCGCAAGGAAACCGATTACACCAGTGAACTCATATTATTCCGTCCAATGGGGGGCCGCGGCTACCAATCTCTCTGTGAGCACTTCGGTTTGGGTTCAGTCAACTTCCGCTGCCTCTAAAACGAGTCGACTTAACCGAGCTGCGAACATTCTTACGCTCTTGTACTTGCCAGAAACTGTACTCCTAGCAGTTTTCCTCGCAAGCAGTGTGCTTTGTACTGACCTTCGAAAGTTACGCAAAAAATCTCTGTTCTTCACATATTTCATCTTGTTTATCTTACAAACAAAAGTGCATTGCAAAGTAATATAAACAAAAAATTAATAAAAAGTTAAAGTCTCTAATCATCAAAATATTTTTCAGTCAAGTATTACTATAAATGTAAACACTGATGTGATTTTGTGTTTGAATTCCGTTAGCAATGAATATAATAAACACTTGAAAAACGATTTTTGTGACATAACCCGCAATCTAGAAGAGTTTTTGTAAACATTCGCCAACCATTGGAGAATTAAACTACTCCGAAGTTTATTAACTCTCTAGGTGTTTTCGTGTAACTGTATCAAGGAAACTGTCGTCCATTCACTACTCCAGAAAAGAAAATGAAATCATAATCGTCTCAAAAGCTCAAGATTGTTAAGGCTGTTGAACCTGCAAGAACACTTTGGTTCGGTCACTGTCAGTTTGGAAGATGGCATGCCAATAAATATTTGATTTAAATTTTTTGACCTTTATATCTCGTTGGCAGCGGGCTCATTAGAGATGGTCACACACAGCTGTGCAAAGGGACAAGAACTGGAATAGGAATCGACCCATGGCCTTTGGTAAGAAATCATCCCAGTATTCGCCGTGAAGAAAATAATGTTAATAAAATTGTGTTATTATTAAAACAGTTCAACATACTTTTCGTAGCTTTGGTTGCAACTTTTTTAAAGACGAACTTTATGTTGAAAAACAATCCCACAAAAAAATAATATTTACAATTTACATTTAAAGAAAAATTCTTCACAGCAAAACAAATGTGCATAGGCTAATATTGAAATAAATTTTCTGTTTTGGCAGAGGAAGTGTTTAAAGTGTGACAATCATATTTGCGACGAAATTTTTTTTCTAACATATCGGCTCGGGAAAGAATTGAGAAGAATTCAGAACGATAGGTGATACACGCTTTTATAACTAGATTCTGTTGTGTGTTATGCATAGTTCATCTCGTGATCACCTGTAAAACTAAGTCTATATTTAATTTATTGTCATAACTAAACAAGCTCTGAGAGAACATAAGTAGAGAACGAAACAAAAGTTAGCAACATGATGATCAATGTGCTTCCAGATTATATGAAACTTTCAAGTTGTTATTTTTATTTAAAGAAAAAAAAATTTAGGAGTGAACATTGATTAAAAAAAACGTTTATTTTATCTCATAAGGGCATTGTTTACCCCGGAGCTCTAGCGCAATTGAAAGAAGACGTTTACATGTCAAATTATATTCACCAGGGCCCAGCTGTCTTTAATGATATCGCTTTCGGACGGAATCCATTTTACGTACTGCTAAGAGAAGTATATTGGTACAGGAGTAAGAATGCTGGAATAAATATTTAAGAATGTGTTTACGAGTGTTCTTTTTTTTAAGAATTAAAATACATATTTGCTCATACTCTTCAGGATATTGCAAAAAAACAGTCCAAAATATCCTATAGGACTGTGCACCACACGGAGTGAGTGAGAGATTTTGGTCAGCGCTCAACATCGAGGTCTTTAGCGCTGGCGAGGGGTGACATGACGTGGGATGGAGCAGCACTTGAATGAAAAAAAAAAAGGGGGGGGGATCCCCGAGCCAGCCCGTCGACCAACTACATCGTCCGGCACGTTTCCTAACATACGAGAATCCGGGACCGATTCCGCCGGGATTCGAGCCCGGATCGCTTCGTTGGGAGGTGAGTGGTCTGACCATTTGCCAACTGCGGCCCCCGCATCACACCGAGATGAACAAAAAATTCAGTTGGGGCCTACATGCAGGTCCGATAGCTACTGAGTTCCACAAAACATAATTTAACTCGTAGGCTTAATCTTATCATTGCGCTCGCCAGCGTTCTGAGGTAGGCAACATCCTCAATACTTAAAACGATACCGGTATAATCAGTGACGGATAGTACAGTAAGGTCTAGTATTTGCTTCTGTACGTGCCAGCATCTCAGTTCTCACGTCATACGTTGAAGCATGATTCTGATAATGATGTGCCATTGTAGATTGTTCTTGAGCGAAGAGTTAGAGGTCAGTTCTCTACAATCTTTACTGTTTGTGCTATGTGCAAATATGTACGTACGTTAGTTGAGCATAGCGCTCCGCCATAGTCTATAACCCCACCGCCAAGTAAATAAAATTTGCTTTATTTTTCCACAGAAATTTTGCAAAGGAAAAATTAGGCTTATGAAATCACCTTCCTGTCTGTGTGTATGTGTGTAGCCCCCTAAAACTTTTGAACCAGTAAACGGAATTTCATCAAACTTTGTACACGTATAGTACTTAGTATGATGACTTGAAATTTATATATTTCGTTTACGCCTTTTTAATATTTTCATAATGGCGGAAATTTTAACATTTTTCGATCACGATAGTTGTCTAAGGAAACGTATTTTAGAATTTCTTCAAACTTGGTATATATATATACTATATACAAAGCTGACTTTTCATTTCAGTATTTAATTCATTCTGTGTTCATATTTTTGAAGTGGCGGCCATTTTTATATTTTTAGCATACTATGTCATATCTCAGGAAATGTTTTTCTGAATTTTGTAAAATTTAGTACACATATAGAAACTGGAAAGCTAACTTGAATTTTGTATATTTTATTCATCTTTTGTTCGTATTTCCGTAAATGCGGCCACTTTTTTAGTTTGACATACTGTAAGTGAGAAATTTTTTCCCATTCTTAATCTTGGTTTACATGGCTATACACCTTGAAAATTTTACTTGACTTTTTATTACGTTTTTCGTTCACTATATGAATATTTTAAAACCGATAGTCTCTTTATATATACAACTATTTGACGTAAGTTATATGACGAAAAACATTATTTTCGAATTTTATGAAACTTAGTTCATATACACAACTTAGCATACTGTTATGTTTTCCCAACCCGACAACGCATCTGTAGCAGAAGAATGTGGCCAGGGGAGTTTTGTAAACACACTGGTATAAACGACCGGCGGAGAAGCGCAACGCCCAGCTGTTAGAAATTCCATTACGTCGGGGAAATAATTGGGACTGTTTAATTAAGGGAAATCACTGATACAGCAGGGATGGCTCCACCCCTTAACGTCACAAGGGGCCAATGAAAAGGCTAGAAAATGACACAAGGAGTGGCGGCGCGAAGAATGGAGAGGACTACCGAGGAAATGCCCAGGGTCTCTCTCTTTCGATCAGCAATGGGTCCAAGAGGTCCTGGTTCGAGACCTACCAGGGACCTGCCAACGACGTGTACTTTTCCTTCTTCACGACCACGATGGTCTACAGACTGTTGAGCATGAATCTGCTAGTTCGGGAAGGAAAGCAATCCTATTCCCTTATCCGTTGTTTCGTCCTACCTATATATCCTTCCTTCTGATAGTTAATTGTACTATAATTGACATTAGGCTTCCAGATTAATATTAAAGAATTTTACGATCAATATTATTATATTACTCTTCCCTTTCTTCCTTATTATATTTACCTTGTTTCTCGAGCCATCATATTAGAACAATATCTACTTGACATTTGTGTATTTTTATATTCAGGTGGTCATGTTTTTATAATGACGGCCATTTTTATATTTTAGCATAATGTAACATATTTCTAGAAATATTTCTCCGAAGTTCATTAATCTTGAAATGCAAATTCGACCCAGTTAGTTGACTGAACTTTTGTGTATTTCGTTCATTCTTTGGTAATATGTTGTAAACAACTGTCATTTTTGTCTTTACGATAGAAAGACATTTCAGAAAATTTCGTCCCTAATTGTAGCAAACTGGGTACGCTTAAATTTCTTAGAACGCTGGCCTATGTTTTGTACATTTCGTTTATCATATGCGTAATTTAATATTATTATTTAATATTTCCACATTTATGTGAACGATTTTAACTTATAGAGATACTTTGCACTTACTTTGAGGAAAGTAGACTTATCAGCTATGCTGGTAACGTGTTTATTATCTCTTACGGCCACAGTACATTTTGTAATGTGTCCTAAGAGATCGCTTTTAATGGGGAAGCAAGGGCGCCCATCAGGGGGGGGGGCAGAGGGGGCCTGAGCCCCTCCTAACAGATGTTCCACAATGTGTTTAGTTTCAAGGGCGCCCATCTTATAGATTGTAAGGGGGGAGAATTGATAGTATAGTTGCTTTTCAAAAAAAACCTGCTGAAATAGCACCATTTTGCACCTAGAAATCCAAATTTTCCCGGGGGAGGGCCCCCGGACGCCCCCCTCTAATAAGAGGGATGGGGGTATAGCCAAATGTTAAACCCTCACCCTGTCTTGGCCCCCCCTTACAATCTATAAGATGGGCGCCCTTGTGGGGAAGTCTCACCTTTCGTGTTTAAATATTCATTAATAAATCATAACATTATTTTCGTTAAAGATTGGTTATGTCCCTGCTCCAAGCGTCGTGATTTCGGTTTCCATGTTATTCAAAAATTCCTCCAGGCTAATGTTGGGGAGATTCTTTATTAATTATTATATGACTGATGCCTGTCAGTTTCCGTCAATATGTGCGTCACCCTCTAAAATTATCTCGCTATAAACAAGACGTTAAAGACAGTTCTTTAATAATAAAAAACATAGTAGACTGTTTTAACACTATACGAATTCCTTCTAATTGGTTACCAATTTTCATATACGCATATCATGGTGTGGATGAGGATATCGCAAGTTAATATGTTTTACGAGAAAATGTGAAATTATATCTTATGTAAGTTTCGCAAACAATAAATAAAAGAACAGTAATCCCAATTTGGCTTATTGTGCAATACACAACAAGCAACCTGCAGGGAATATTGCAAGAAACTGAACAATTATCAAGCAGGGGCAGTCATGATAAGGATGATTGAGAATTTCTACGTCAGGACTTTCTTATTACATCTTTCAATCGTGTGAATTAGCTGTAGAGAAGCAGACATTTAAAAATAATGTATGGACCTAGGCTAATTAAAGAACATTTTACAGATTACAGAAATGACCTTACTATGTGCGTTAGTAGTTCTACTTCAAGCTGGAGGGCTCCTAGGAGTTAGCAGTTTAATGAAAGGGACGTTTTTCAGATATTTATGCGGTTGAAAGGAAAATAAAGGAAAATTAAAATCTTTGCATCTCTCGTAAAGGTTGCCTTCCGGCGTTTCATTATATCTCAGTTTTTTTCCTTAGCTCGTATTCCTTGAAAGTATTTCTCATTGTAATCGTTCTTATTTTATCTTTTGCCATTTTAAAGCGTTTATTAATATTATTTTCTTTCAAAATTGGTTTGTACGTTAAGACATTAAAAATATTTAAGAAACCACACAATGGAAGAATGGATAAGGCAACTGTTTTTTCGTAAAAGTTTAATGAAGGCGAAATTATTGAAAAATGTCACTCACATTTCCTAGAAAGTATACTTACTTACGTGTGTCGTATTTAATAACAGGATAAACTTTATTTTATCGGTTCTGTTCCTGGCCAGACAATAGTCTTAATACAAATAAAGTCTTCCGTTGTCTAAGTCTTGTTCATTTATGCCGTTACAACGTCCAATTGGTTGAGACAAGTGTAATGGCTAGATACAAAGATTTGTTGTGAGAAAAATTACGAAACGTTTTATTTCAGTGTCTGGCGTGCAAATCTTCAGCTCTGCCTAATGGCCAGTGACTGGCGGTTTTTAACTCTCAGCGTCTTTGGTACATACCCGCTAATCGTAGACGTGTGGTGTCGCCGTGACGTAATTATCATTGGCACAGTCAAACGAGTTACGCCTTTGCACAAATACACGCAGTCAATAATTATGAAGCAGAGATGCAGCTGTGAACGTGAGACTCTGGAACAAAATGTTGCATAATTATCTAAACCAAAAATCTCTCGTTCTAGCCATGCTCTTTAGTTTCTACTGTTGCGAAAAATATTTTTTTTTCCGCTTTAATGAGAACAGATATCAAAAATCTGTCTCGCAGTTTTGTTTGAAACGATTTTTACCGGGGTAGCTATTTTTTTCAAAACAAGAAAATATACGGTTTCGACCGAAAACTCAGTCAACCAGAATTCCGTTAATTACTAGAGACAGGAAAAATTCGCAGGTTCACTGACCTGTAGACTAGCTTCCAAGAATATATATATATGTGTACTCAAGCAGGCAACAACTGTTTATTAGCTGCTCGCTGACACAGTGAGATGGGCCCGCATTCAGTTGAAATTTTATTATTAGTAGAGACACTGGAAAATCGCTAAAATATTTTTAATAGTCTCCAATAAACTGTAGTATCTCAATCGTGACACGTGTGAAGCGTTTTCTGGCAAATCACACACGTTATGTGTTGAAACTGTACAGTTCTAGTTGGGTCTGTTGACAAGGGACACAGTGCTACAGATAAACGAGATAGCCAATATAGGTGCAAAACATTCAGTGTTATACATAGCATGTTGGAGCCTAGCAAACAATCAACTTTTCCCGCGATTTACCAGTGTCTCTAATTATTAGCTCAGCGACTTACACGAGAAGTCAAATAAGTCAAGGACCAACTGTGAAAGTGACAGGAACATACAGTTGGTGGGATTCTATCTTGTGCCTAAAAGAAAACAAGAATAGTTCAGGTTCCTATTAATTACATAATTATCTAAAACCACAGTACTGACTGCCTTGAAAAAATCAGCAAACATGGAGAATACGATTTTTGATATTTGCTCTAGTTTATGAGTAAAAAATTAATATCGCTAAAAAAAAGCAGAAACTAGAGTATGTCCTTAATTAAGGCTCCACAATATTCGCATTATTCGATTATTTTATTTTTCCCCGTTTAGAAATTCTAAAAAAAGAAAGTAAAACTTGTTAGCATAGGGAGAATTCTATTTATCTTGTCCTACAGTACAAGCATTACTGTTGAATTTTAACGTATACTAAGGACACAATTAGCCGTGCAACAATTTTTATGTTGTTAATTTTCTGGACTGATAGCGGCCACAAATATACGTTTAACGTCTACTGCGATGCTAGTACTGTAACGCAAGGTAAATACAATTCATGCTATAATTAAAAATTTAACGTTTCTCTTCTCAGAATTTCATAAAAGCAAAACATTAATTAATCCAATATGGCGCGACAGACAGTAAATAAATTTATCCGTGTATAAATACGCAACTTAAACTTCTCATTGGCAGCTCCCTAAAACAATGTTGCACCATGGATGGGCCACCACGCGTCAGTTTAGATTCCCTCTTGCAGTTACAAATTTTTCTTCCTAAATGACAAAAAATGCTGCGGCGACGTCGTGGTGTATGCATCCCAGTCAAATACGCTACAGCGGATAGAATATGAGCAGAGACATAGCCGTCTTTAGTAGAAGGCCGGCGCCTCAGATCTGGCAACACTGCCAGGAAGGGTAATGTTAACGCTTCTTTTGTCTCGTCAACGACAGTGGCTTCCTCTGATTCGCCGGTATGCAGGGCACTGTAACGAATGAGGTACAGCCATTGCCTTCGGAGCGTTAAAAGAAGTGTTGAAATGACCCTCGTGTGCAGGGTTGCCATAGCTAAGGACGTGGCCTTCTAATAAAGACGGCTATGGCAGAGATGCTAGTTAGAGACATGCAAAATTCGCGTTATCATTTGGTAGCAGACTGAACTTCACTCTCCTATACATAACAGAGCATAATCTGCGATTCAATTGGCCACGAACTTTTATGTGTTGTCATTTACGTGTGTTACGTCTTTACAGAGATTGGCCTTTCTACCGTGTAAGCATTCTCCGCGGCAAGTCACGGCAATATCGGCCAGCGGGCGACATCGAACGAGCCTATAGTCACTTGGAGTCTAGTAAGCTGTCAGAAAATAACGAGAATTTTGCATGTCTCTAATGATAGTATATCGCGAAAATGTTTAGTCCCAACATACCTTTGAAAACACCGTAGTTTCTTGTGACGTGTATGATTGGGTGATGTACGTCTGACACAACGTAGCTGTCTGCAGACCAATAACATGCATCAAATATTACAATAGCGAGATTCTTAATGGCTCAGTCAAATATGGCAACAGCTTCACGAACAAGCTAAAGCCAGTAATATTCTGGTAAGCTGAACGTGCGTTGAAACCCAACAAACATTCAAATTTTCCCGCGAAAAACAATTTTCTGTAAGTATGAGTCAACGTGCTACAGATGTTGTAAAAAACGTTTACCCGCCAGGGACTCAGAGCTGACGCTTGGACAGTACAATCCTTTCACGAGGTGTAATGAAATTGAGAATCTTTCACGAAAGGAGAATTATTTAGCATAATTTAGGTTCATAAATTAAACTTTAACTATTCTCCGAAATTTCCGGATATCTAACCATTTTACGGTAGTAGATTCGGAAATTTTCGCGAAATGTTTCAGCACCAGATAACTAGTTTTCATGTCATAACGCACATCTCTAGCTCTGCTGCATGATCAGAACTTTAAACAACCGCCGACGTGTGCCTGCCTCAGTAACTTTGTTCTGATTACCATAGCAAAATGAGATACGTCTCTGCAGAAATACACACAGCCAAAAGCATTAATTACAGCTACGCTTGTGCAGGTAAGACTTTGACACAGAGCTGGTGCAAAAATGTTTTCGCAAAAATTCCCGGCCGCTATACTTTAGTATCAATGGTAATGTTTGCAACGATGTAAATTAGGATCCCAGCAATATCGCGCGGTTACTAACCCACTAACCTGCAGGCAAGACATGAGTTGAGGCTATTGGTATCAAACGGAGCTCTCTCCACTGTGCTAAAATGTACAGTTGAAGTAATTTTTATCTTGTGAATTTCTACCAACACTATCGGGATGGGTTTTGTCTTACATATTCAACAAAAATGGTATGAATGTAAGTATCGAACGAAAATAAAAATATTATTAGTGGTTTATTAGATATCGTAACTTTAATTTTGTAGGGTTGTCTCAATTTCGTTTATAAATGGAGATTGTTCCTTTTGATACCAATGGCCTCAGTTGTCCATTGGTTGTTCGCTGCTGCAAATGTTCATCATCATCGAGCTTACACTATGCTGCTCCTTTATTAAAAGTTGGTATGGACATATGATTTTCCCGAAAATAATTTTGTACCGGTTTGTTTTAATTCCTTACTACGTCTGCGGTTTTTCTTCATTGTTATTGGCAAACGTGTATATGTAGAGACCTGAAATCTTCGCGTTTTCTTTTAGGCACAAGCCAGAATCCCAATGTCTGTAAGTTTGTGTCATTTTCGCAATTGGCCTTCGACTTATTTAACACCTCCTGGAAGTCTCAGAGCCAATAATAAAAAGGTAACTAATGCCGACCTATATCACATTAACAGCAAGCAGCTAACGAGAATCTTATATCTGCTTCAGTTCACAAGAACCGTCGTTCACATCACTGTGCTAATCAGAACAAAGTTACTGCAAGACCAAGCGTCTGTGACTTGCAGGTGGAACCCCCATCCAATCACAGACCATGATGCAGAGCTGCAGATATGCACGTAAGGCACTAAAACAAGTTGGGTACAAAATTCGTTTAACAAAAAATGAGTGACTCTATTTACATGCTATCATAGAGTCTTGATGTTTTTTCAAAAGATTCTGTCAAATATCATTTGCGTTATTTGCTTACACGTACAATAAAAAAAACCTCCCACACATGTCTTAAGCTAAAGAGTCAGTGTAATACTAAACAAATAAAAATTATGAATTGTAAAATGTTAAATGTTATCCACTTTAAGAGGGAGAGCTAGATGCAAAATTTTATTTGTCGACTTTCTGCAATAACTTCTGTTTTAAAATATTGTGGTAAATGAGGCAATATTGAACGATAGATTACATTTTTGATAAGTTTTAAAGATCAAACTAGTATGATATGTTTATCTTATATTGGACGCGCAATCATTCTTTAAACTTGAAAGTTAGGGTATGATTCCCTTGCAATAATTCTGCGAGACAAATTAATGAAAGATCTCATTATTATTTATGTCAAGCAGTTTATTAAGAATATATACAATTTTTCGTCAAAGAGAAAATTTTGATAATACAACGTGAATAATTGTTATGGTTCGAAAACTGAAAAATACAAGAAAATTATCTAACATTTCCTTTTAAGAACGCTGCTAAAATCTTTGCGATACACAATCCTCTAATACTCAAGGACGTCGTCTACTGCTTTGTTTCAACATCGTGCCAAAACCGCTGGCTGCTAACATCACCGCTAAGTTGCTCGTCTCTGAACCAAGACAACTAATTTGCGACCTCGTCTTGGCTTCAGGGACTCGCGTCTCGTCGTCAAGTTGTGCGCGGGAAGATAGAGCAAGTTTAATCCCGGTATAATCCCCAATTCTCCGATGGCATTAGATGGCTCTTGCTGCTTCAAGAAAGCCAGCTTAACTTACCAGACCGAAACTTTCTCTCCGACGGCATTATTATGAAACATACACGAATCATTCTGGGCTAGCTTGCGCTTTCAGCTGAATTCTGGTATAGTGTATATGTTTATATGTATAGGCTGATATGCGTGTATGGCAATATAAAATGCGTCATAATATTAAATGATGTCGAAATTTGAAAGATATACGATGAAATAATGCGTATATTATCTTTGGACAATATGACGATCACAGTTTTTATGAGTAAATTAGTTTCACTTGTATTGTAACGGGGAGAAATTAATCTCTAATCTCTCTTAAAATTTAACACGGGGAATAGCATAATAATAACGACGCATTTGATAGTGTGCTATTAAATATACATCAAAATATTCTTGTCTGCACGATTTTATTTGCTCTTAATAGATATATAAACGGCATGAAGTGCAACTCTCTTATTTAAATCACTTTTTTCTGCCAGTTTTTAACAGTACTTATCAATTACCGCAAATAAAGTAAATTGTCATCATTCTAAAGTACGTAGGATTTTCATTGGGTGTTTTTAAATCTTTTAGCACGTGACCTAAAATGTTTCATTTCAGTGTAAATTGTTTCATTCAAGTAAGTCACTTGGTTTTTGTTATTACCATGTCCCCGTAACTTGCAATTTCTGACTTTGACATGCCGCTATGGGATAACTATGAGAGATGAACAATTTTTACAAGTGGAAAGTAAAGTCACAAGTATTGCCTATAAAACTAACACAATGCCGTACAAATATAAAACTATGACATTTTTCCACGCGAACGCACTTAAGCTGGGAGAATGGGTTTGTAGCAGTGGTGCGACGACTAACAGGGTGTCAGGTGATTCGCGGTTACAGACTGCATCGTGTGAATAATGGACAAAAACTAAGCAGAAATTAATCTTTGGTAAAAAGTCGCCATGGACTTAGTTTATGAGTTAAGTCCAAAGTACCCTTGATCGGGAATTAGAATAGGTTGTTCGCACTACTGTGTCATTCATCTCGTAAGCAAAGGGCTTTTTTTAGTTCTGGACACAGATTCATGAGATGCAGTCCGTTTCCGCGAATTACCTTACCCTTTAATTCTACTTCACTGTTTGTTTCGGACCTTCGATGAATCATATCTCGTAAGCCAAGGGCCTTACGACTTTCTGCCAAAGAGTATTTTTTATTTAATTTATACATCAGATCCACTTGGCTCAGTAAGTATCCACGAATTACCTGAAAGCCTGTATATACGAGGCATATTCAGGAAGTAAGTACCAGCCTGTAAAAATAAAGGCATGACGTAATTTTATTTACAAGAATATTTATTTTTTATATGATAGTGCATTCCTTAACCTATTTTTCGACATAGTTGTCACCATTGTTCAGACATTTTCACAGCGGGGAATCAAATTTTGTAAACGATCTTCAAAGAAAGATGCCGCCAGTGAAGACAGTCACTACTGAACGCAGTTTTTCAGGTCGTCGCTGTCAAAGCGTCTTCCTCCGAACTCATGCTTTCAGGTTCAAGAACATGTGGTAGTCAATAGGCGTCAAATCGGGGCTGTACGGCGGGTGAGCGAACTGCACCCAACCGAACTGTTGAATAGTAGAGCGGTATTTACTTTGCAGACACACCTCGTAGATTTCGCAGAGGCTGAGGGCAGTGGTTGTTTGGCGGCAAGCATGTACGCTGGAAGTGTGGGATAAGCGATCTCGGCGTTGTAGCCACCGACAGCGGCAAGAAGCAGCAAGGGAGCAAATAGGCGAGTAGTAGCAGAGCGGTGACCCCGGAGGTGCGGCGGCAGAAGTGTTGAACAGTATATGAACGGTGCATCTGCATGCGTTGAACGGACAAACAAGTCAGACGTACACTATTCCTGCGGTTGATACGAAACTTAATGTACCGAGATACTTTAAGCGTTGATTGAATTGTACAGTTTGAAAAAATCACTGCTTTTCGTAAGAAAGGTACACATATTTAGCAGTTGTGTAGTGTAGGAATACTAGGTGTAAGAAATAATATGTGTAAATTATTCTAAATATAAATTTATATATTTGAGGTATTTTGGCAAATAAGTTTTGTTTGGTGCTATAAAAATTTTTTAACAGCTATGTAATTAAATTGATAAATTTGACTTGATTCCTTTAATATCTCAAGTACGCCATGGAGACCGAACCTGGTTTTCACAGGAGAATAACTCGATAGAGTAAATTATTTACTTTTGTGGCTTGTCAATCACTGATACGATAACCTCAATTTGTCAATAAATGTCTTAATATAACTTCTCTAAATGAATAAATTTAAAGGGATTAAGACGGCCAACTTTCGGTATTTTTTAAAATCTAATTGGTAATAATATTGCCACTGTGGGCGTGGTTAGGAGTAACGAGCCTTAAATTCTTTACCTAAAAACGCTAATAACAGTAGCAACAATATAAACGTAAGGAGTTTAAACACACGTACACGAATATGCCTTTCAAAACAGCAAACCCTTTTTAAAGTATCTTCACAATTGTTTGTCACATATCATGAGTAGAGACCCTGATATGTCGCGGGTTCAACGATCTACCGGCTAGACTCCACAGTTCTGTGTACACTCTGTCCTCAAGTACATGTTCATTGTCTGCTGCTTCAGTGAGTGGACAGTTGTATACATGACAAGGTAGCGCGGGAGTTAGTGAATGTTTTCATGCAGGCCTGCTATCATTTCATAGTCCTCAAGGTAGAGTTTCAGATACAACGACGAAATCAATAAACGTATACAGGATTTTCAAATGTAATGTCTCTTTACACGAGTTTGTGAAATTCCCGGTTCTCTAATCATGAGTTTACGATTATTATTTTATATCTTATATTGTTCTTTGTTATGTCGGAAGAAAAGTATGGTAGGTTTAGCTATGGATGCAAACATATAGAAACGAACATTGTTGCAAAAATGGCACTGAAAATATTGCATTTACTACTACTCTATACAATTTTTCAAAATGAAACAAAATGTAATCCATTTATATTATTTATTGCAAGGTAGCAAGGGTAACATGTTTTGTGCCAATGAGCGTAATATGTAAAATGTTGAACGTACCGGATGGCAAGGAACGGGACGGAACCAGTAGCTTATAAAATGAAGGTCAGGACACGGGATCGGAAATGACCGACACTAAGAAACCAGCTCATCAATCGCCTGGAACTGTCACGGGGAAAATTGAAATCAGCATGTCCGAACCACGAATTATACAGGAACATGTATCGTGAGAATTCACTGCAACACCTCGCGCGGTATTCAGAACACAATTTAAATTTTTCATCATTTTTTCTTACGCATTTATCATATATACTGTAGGATAGTAGTGCAGCTTTGGTGCTGCATAAATCTCGACTGCCGGGGAGGCCTGAAATAACGCTGCGGCTTCGTGCAACATTTACGCCGTCCACCACGGGCAGTTGCCTTGGAGACGTGTTGTGGTTAGTAGAAGGTTGTGGGGGGTTGTAGGTGATGGTTAGAGGAGTCACGGACCTCGAGCCAGCGAGTTAGCACCTCATGCATGTTTGACCTTCATCGCAGCATGTAACGTGCATCCCGCGCACCTCCCTTACATTTTACGCTCTTACACCGCGCTCCCTCGCCCAAATAATGCCTGACTACTTCCAGCTGATAAAAACGGGATGATTCTTTTTTACGATTTGCTTACCACCCACTCTCTCCAATGTCCTGTCACTACTATATCCGATTAAAGCACATCCCCTTCCTTCAACAACACCCGTACTTCGAGAAAGACGCGCCGTGAATGCTCGTAGTAATACGTGCCGTGAAAATGTGATCGCTTTGAGGTAGCAGTTAGGAAATATGCAAAACTGTTTGCCAATTGAATCACTCTGCTGCTTGTGGTGCGTATGGAGTCACGTACCACTAATTTTATTGACTTAAATGTGCCACCTGCCTGCTGCTATTATGCAGGGTCGGAACATGGGAACACTTGCGCAATGAGGTCGAATACTACTTTCTTCACTACTCGCAGCAACGTCTACACGGGTGAGGCGTATTTTTCACGTATGCTTCTTAAATAGGTCTAATTGTTAATTTTAGATGAGTCGCTAGCAAGATTTTCTGTAAAACAGTGTTAGCACGTATACCACTATTTCAATAAAACAACCACTTTAGGAATACAATATTTTTCCACTATAGGTAAAAAGCTGTTACGAAAAAGTTTACTATAGACCTATTGTTTGTTATTAAAAACATTAAAAAGAGACTAAAAATTGTCACTTTATGACTTTGCGCGCTGTCTCCTGCAGGAAAAGGAGGAAAGTACACTATGTAATCGGTATAGTACAGTTGGTATTACTGGACTTCTATGCGTATACTACATTTGTGACCATCAACTGAACAAAATGACTTTCTCCCTCCGGTAGGTTACTATTCAACAATTAAGAAAGGTAGTGAAGATGTAATAATTTGATAATGCTTAAGAAAGTAATTTCTGTGACCTGTCAGGCTGAAAATGTAGGTAAATCTCTACGTCTGGAATTTGCAGCGGAGAATCGACACATGGGCGTTGTAGCAGCCTATCACGCACATTTATTATGCACAACCACTTTACTTATTCATATTACGTTCATCAACGAAAACAACACACACTTGAAAGTATCCTTCTATAATTTTAAGAACTCAGCGCGCTTGTTAGTATCGGGATTTTCGGGTATCTCAAAAATGGCTAGAAACTGCTTTATTTAGACTGTTGTAACTCCAAAAAATACCACCTGGATTCGTAAAGTGTGAATCCATAAGCATGCGATGGACCGTACTGAATATTATTAAGAAAATTTGGGTCACTGCTTAGTGTCAGATAGGAAAAACGCTACCACGAATACCTTGCACGCTAGTTTAACGCGCTGTAGACAGAGGCGAAAATCTTCTTTCCGAGCGTGGCACTCCGGCTCTTATAGTTCCGCTGTTCCCAAGCGTCAAACGCGGAAATTTAAAACCGTTTCATACTCCTGCTTCCTGTACCGGAGCTTTGACGAGATTAAATATACGAAGTAACAAAGTAAATTACAATAATGTGTGCTGGCTTAATACCAGTACCATATATGTCACCACTGGCATGTTTGTACATCTCGGTACGGCCCAAATTACTGAGAATATTTTATACTGTTCTTTCAAAACCCTGGAAATTACGGTCATGTTAACATTTTCATGTCCAAGTACACTCGAAAATATCTACTATTATACTTTAAATCTGAATTAGTGAATATTCACTGATTCACGCTGATGAATGGAACAGTTTCAACAATTTGAATCAGTGAAAATAGTCACTGCTTAATTAGTGACTATTCACTGATTTCCTTTAAGAGTGCCAACATTTCACAAGTGAATCAGAGAATATTCGCAGTTTTTTCCAGTTGTTTTCAAAGAACAGTTATCACTTATAAAAATTGTTGAAATGTTTAAATTTTAATTTTACATTTTAGTATTTTTTATCAAATACAAAAATATTTTACTTTCATTTTTTATATATGTCAAATCATAGGCTACAACATTGTTCTGCACTGTGAATTTTTTTGGTTTGTTACGTCAGTTTGTTTTAGTGGCGTACATAAAACCGTAAGATGCAAGTTTTGACGTTTACGACTTATTAGGCAAAAACTATGAGAGATGCAAAAATTTCCTAAGAGGAAGCTTTAGTAACAATTTATGTTTAAAATAAGAAAATAAATATCTGGTAAAAATATAAAAATAAATAAAAACGTTGAAAACTGAGGCGAACCGCACCCTTAAGCAAACATCTTTGTAACACCGTTGAAGTTCTACTGATACCTACATCCGACCCACGAAGCACATATTTCACAAGCATCACGTACTATGGTTAAAATCACACGATAGCGTGCATCTGGAGCGAGCCGCAGTCGCTGCCCACGCGCATGAATTTATATTGAACTTAAATTTTCTAGCGGCGGCGCGAGCATGCCGGGACAGTAATTACAAGTAATGTACCGGCCCAGGAAGACATGGAACCAGTGAGACACCGAGTCCCAGATGAAAGTCCCTGCGCCCACATATCAGCTCGTGAATTGTTTAAACCCATAGGTATGAGATCGTGACGAGAGTGTGGTGCGTTATTCTAACTGTATTTTATTACAGTGTTAAATTAAGCGAATTTAATTTCAGTCTAATTATTAAATAGTAATTAATAAGTAACATAAGTACTTTTTTACACTTTGAATTTATTTTTTGCAATGATTAAACAAGTTATATAAACATATACTATTTTAGCACAATGTATCAGAAAACGGAGAGTAAGACTAGAGAACATCAAACGTAACAATCCGAGTTTATCTTTAGCCAACATGCACATAAGTGAAATTGAAATTTTCTTATGTTACTAGTTGTAGTTAGTAAAGTAAAACATTAGACAATGTGTAACTATTCATTGCATATAAAACCATCATAAGCTGCGTGACCGATCAGGAAACAGCTAAACCATCACTAGATGAGCACTAAGTACACTTGTTTTCTATGTGAGACTGTGGTTTATTTTTCAGATGTTTCAAGCCATTCGTATTTATAGCGCGGGTCTGGAAGGACGGCTTCACCTGAATAGACGGAAGACTCTTCGTAGGTAAGATTTCGATGCATCCGTGATGTCGTAGAGTTGAGGACCGATAAACTACTAGGCAGCCAGATTATCGATGACTAGACGTACGTAAATTTCGCAGATACATTCCAGGTCAGGTTGAATGCCAATTATGTCATGTCTGTGACTTGCTGGCGGCTGTTACGATATGCGTTTGATTACTGCAAGCCAGTAGTAAATAAGGAAATAATGCGAAGTGCTATCGCTTGCTACCTGCTTGTACGGTTATAAGCTAATAGATAATCGATTGTGGCCAGTGGGTGCATAGGACTGACAAGTCTAGGCTGCTGCCAGATGAATACGCGAAATTGACGTACCTCTATCGATGACTGCTGAACGCCGGCTGGCAAAAATTATATATAAAACACACAGCGAAAAAATTAAACAAGAAAAACAGCTGAGAGTGTATCCGCTCACAACACTTAACACTTGGGGTTACTCCAGATCAGGCCTCAAGTTAACCTCAACACCTCTGTAGATTGGCGACCTCAGAGGATTGATAAGCCAGAATACGAATAAGAGAAGAGGCACTGTGCACCCCCCTCAACGTGGGTAAGGAGTGGCAACGGGCTACAAGGTCATCAGTCAGCCAGTTGATAGGCATCTGTCAATTGTGTGTTGCTATAATCCTGATAAAGGCTCCTTGTAGACGGCGAAGAGGTGCAGAAGGGACAGTATGGACTGGGGGCCATGGCCCCAGTCGGGTGAGGTTGCAGTCCTCACGAACTTGTGTTAGTGTTTAGTATTTAGTGAGTGTTAGTGCCAATCTTGTTGGACTTATTAAATTAAGACAAGATGTGGTTCGAGGACATCCTGACACAGCCAAAAGCGGGTGGAAGTTGGACTGATCGGAAGGAGAGGCTAAAGGACCTCATTACCACTGAGGTCCCTCGAGCCCAGGTGGTGTGGGGAATCCGAAAGCTAATCACTGAGGGAACAGACTGGACAGTGGAACCAGAACCGGACGTGACGAAGAAGGAGTGGCTCAAGAGAGTAAGAGCACTAATCGTGGGAGTGGATAAGGACGTGGTGTGGTTGTTCGTCAAAGAGCAGCTCAACAAGGTCCATCCACTAAGAAAGGGAGAGGATGAAGAACAGACAAATGAGAATGAGCTCAAGGGAGAAATAAGGGAACTGTTTACGGACCTTATTGATTATTGCACAGATTCTAGCAAAAAACTAAACCGTGACAATTGCAGGTACATATTACCTAAGTTAAACACAATCCAGTTGGAGATGCAAAATTTACTGATTGAGAATGCCAGGCTCAAAGATAAATTGGAAGCTTACGAAAAAATGGATACATGGAAGCCAATGGCAAAGTCCTTTGCATCTGTAGTGCGAGAGACTCAAGAACATGAGAGATCAAAGCAGCCCAAACAAACTCCAAGAGACGCTGCAGAAAAGCCGGCTAGAATGCTGGTGATGATCATTCCCAAGAATAGTGATCAAGACAGTAAAAAGACCAGAGACCAAGTACATAAAGGTCTAAATCCAGCCAAGGACGGTCTTAAAATCAAAAACCTGTACCAACTCAAGAATGGAGGTGTAATGATCGAGGCTGGCGATCAAGCTACACTGGAAAAACTAAAAGTGACAACAGCCATCACAAAACTGGGTTGAAAGTGGAAACACCAAGGCGTAGGGGACCTAAAGTAATGGTGTTTGGAATTCCCAGAGAAGCGGACACAGAAACATTAATTGAGGATATCCACAGGCAGAACTTTGAGGACACGGATATCAGTATGGGAGAACTTAAGATTGAAATGACACCGAAAATAAGGAAAGGAGATAGAACTAAGGACACGGTGCATATTCTGTATGAATGTTCTCTTAGAGTTAGTAAAAGGCTTATTGATAGCGAGAGATTGTATGTGTCATTTGTGAGCTGTCGGCTAAAGGATTTTGTGGACCCCATGCATTGCTATAAGTGTCAAAAGTATGGTCACGTGGCTAACAAATGTCAAGGGAAAGAAGTTTGTTCTAACTGTGGGGAAGAAGGACACAGCTTCAAAGGGTGCAAATCTGAAATCAGATGTGCAAATTGTAAGCTGGAGAAAAGGGAAAGCGGACATAGAGTATATTCGAGAGAATGCCCATCATATCTATGGGCATACGAAAGTGAAATTCAACGAACTGATTATGGCTGTTGAGTCAATCAGAATTGCCCAGTTGAATATGCAAAGATCTGCTGTAGTGGCACACGAGATGGTAACCTTAGCCAAACAGCTGCACATTGACATATTGCTGTTTCAAGAGCCGTATGTATTGCGTGAACAGGTGACAGGACTTCCCGGCAAAGTACTACAGGCGGGCCAAATTCCTAAAGCAGGTATTTGGGTAAGAGGTGACCTTGCAGTTATTCAGATGGGGAATCTATCTGATGAAAACCATGTGGTGGATTCCATGATACATGGAGGCAAACAAATGTACATAGTGTCATCATACTTCCAATTCGCAGAGGAAACAGAGGTGCATCTTACGAAATGGACCAAGATATGTGAGGAAGTAGGACAATATCCCATGATAATTGGAGCAGACGTAAACGCTAAATCGGAGCTATGGCACTCACCAATAACAGATGCCAAGGGAGTCCTGCTTAACGAATTCATACTTCTGCAAAACCTAAGAGTCTGCAACAAGATGGGGCAACTAGCCACCTTTGTATCTCCGGCAACAGGGACGAAGACTTACATTAATGTGACACTGTGTACACCAGATATGGAAGGTCAAATACAAAACTGGGAAGTCCTGGAAGAGTCATCAAGTGACCATAGGTTAATGCTGTTTGATGTGCTGGAAACAACAGTCAGCAGGGAAATTAATGATGCTTTTGAACAACCCAGGTACTTGCATGGAGGTGTATGCTGGAGGAACTTTGACAGGACTCTTGTTGAAGAAGTAAGAGCAATTAACAGTGAGGATCCACTGACACTAACTATGCAAGTGCAAAATGCAATTGTCAGAACATGTGACAAACACATGACCAAAGCTACTAAGAGATCCCAAGTGAACAAGTGGTGGGACCAGAAGCTTGAAAGAACGCGGAAAGAGGTCAAGCGGAAGAGAAGAGTCCTTAAGAATACAAGGGACCCAATAAGGCGACAACAACTAGCCGATGAATACAAGATATTCAATAGAGCCTATAAGAACCAGGTCAGGAGGTCAAGGAAAGATGTTTGGCAAGTACTCCTAGAGACCAAAGGTAACGATGACCCGTGGGGGATCATATATCGGATTTTAGCAGGGAAAACCAACACTTCCCAGATACTTCAAAGTGTCTCCATACAGGGAACTGACAATGACAATACAGTGGAAGGTAATGTCAACAAGCTGATGGAAGTTTTGCTTCCAGATGATAGTCACGATCAGGAGGATGAAGAACGTAGAAGGAAAAGGCAAGTAATGGGTGAATTGCCTAACACCAGTGACACTATGCCAATAACAACGACTGAAATCGTGATGGTGGTCAACAGCCTTAAAACCAAAAAGGCTCCAGGCCAAGATAACATCACGGCAGAAATCCTCCAAAGATGTCTGGGCAGACTGATCGGAGTGTTGACAAAGCTGTACAATGTATTACTGGACAGTGGCACGTTCCCTCACCAGTGGAAAAAAGGTATGCTGAAGATCTTGTATAAGGGAGTTGGGAAAGATCCTAAGTCCCCAAAATCATACCGGCCGCTAACACTGCTTCCTGTTTTGGGCAAGGTGTATGAAAAGCTAATCAATACAAGGCTACTCCAACACCTCGACAGGGTCCATTGCCTGTCTGAAAGACAGTTTGGCTTTACCAGAGGCAAAGGCACGGAACTTGCCCTACTCGAGGTAGTAGAAAACATCAAAACGGCTAAGGAACCATATATAATGGGAATCTTCCTAGATATAGCCGGGGCTTTTGACAATGCTTGGTGGCAGGAGATCATGTGGCAGCTGAAAATGAAACAATGTCCGCAGAACATCTATAAGGTGTTATTGGATTACTTTAAAGGAAGAACTTGCACATACACAATCGGGGAACTCCATAAAAGCAAGCTACTAACTAAAGGATGTCCACAAGGATCCGTCCTAGGGCCCCTACTCTGGAATGTGCTGTTCAATGACATCTTGACTATGGAGCTACCAACGGGATGCACTTCATACGGCTATGCCGATGATGGGCTTGTACTCGTAGCAGGACACTCGAGAAGGGAACTGGAAGACAAGAGTGACATCTGTCTTAAGAAGATAGAAAGCTGGGCGAAAACATCTAAGCTCAAGCTATCAGTGTAAAAAACCATCTGTATGGTGTTCCGTGGGAGCTTTATACAGCGTCCTCCACTGCTGAGGTTTCAGGGCAGACCACTGAAATTTGTGTCCTCATGCAAGTACCTGGGGGTAATCTTGGACAGCTCCCTAACTTTTATGGAGCATATAAGATATGTGTCCGAAAAGGCCGTGGTTTTACTCACCAAAACCAGAGCAATTACACCAGCCGGTAGAGGTTTGAGATTTCAAACCCTACGAACGCTATACGAGGGACTATTCGTCCCAATAATGACTTATGGGGCAGCAGCATGGTCATACAGAATCTCACAAACCCATCAGAGGAGACAACTAGCCAAGGCACAAAGAACAGCCTTACTGCTGGTAACCAAGGCTTATAAAACCACGGCCAACGATGCTCTACCAGTGTTATCAGGGGTCATTCCTATTGACCTATTAATAATGGAAAGAGGGAAATTAAGAGCTTCCATTAAGAACAGACCGCCTACGGAGTTGGAGAAACAAAGGGCAAGAAACGATACACTGTGTGAATGGCAGGCACGCTGGGACAACAGTGACAAGGGCAGAGAGCTGTACATGGTTTTTCCTAATGTGGCAGACAGAACCAAACAAAAGTGGCTGAACATCACCCACGAACTTGCACAACTGCTAACGGGGCATGGTAATTACAAAGCCAAGATACATGAGTTTGGTCTTGTACCATCTTCACTATGTATAACGTGTATGGTACCAGACACAGTCCAGCATGTTCTGTGGGAGTGCAAAAAGATTGATGACATAAGGGAAGAGACTGCCAGGCAGCTCAGCATGCTTGGAATCCAACATGTTGATAGACATACGGCACTGCAGCAAAGAACAACTGCACCCATTATGAATCAAATGGCTAAATCCATATACGAGCGCCTCAAAGAGTTTGACACCTGGCTGGAGGACCAGGCCAATAATGTTCCTGATGGCTGAAGAACGCCAACAGTATCGCTGGCTGTTTGAATGGCAGCCAGTGATATTTGTAAGGAGATTACTGGCCAGAGTATGGGACAGACTAAGTGCCCATAGCAGAAACCGTATGAGAAGAGACCGCAAAAGGCACATTATGTTCAGGTTCAGGAAGAACTTAGAGAACCGAGATGCGAGTGCTGAATTCGAGCATGGTGAAAAATCCAATGAAGAACTTTGGAACCAGGTCCAGAGAATAGATGGTCAACTAATCTTCGTATTAAAAGATGAAGATGAACATCCTCAACAAAGACCAAGAAAGCCAACCATGACAGACTGGACTGCTCAACAACCTCTAAAGGTATACGAAGAAATAGAGCGCAAAGAGAGAGTGAGGCGCTTGGAAGATCCTAGATTGTTCACAGCAGCAATGTCCACGATGGTAAGAGAGATGGATGGTGGGGAGCACATCCTTTTCCCACATCCAGAATACGCTGACAGACAGTTACTGGCAATTAACAACCTGCCCAGAAACAATAAAGAATTAGAGGATCTAGTGAGACTGGCTCTGGAAGGTAGAGGAGAAACCTTAGACCTGGAACGTGACAAGAGAGAAGCCATTAAGACCTATGGCAGGAGGGTATTCAACTACATGAAGCCCTTCCAGGGCTACCAAGTACATCACTACTGACAGAGGTAGGAAGACTCTAATGGAGAAAGATCACTACCTCCTCGAGTGTACGGGTTAGGGTGAGAAGACGGCTTACTGCACTCACCCCCCTGTGCACTATGCTAGTCCAATGATCCTTTCATGGGTGTGTTCGGGTAAAACCGCCAGGACGGTAAAGCACACAAATAAAGGGGAGGAGGACAAGTTTTTCAACCTGAGAAAATCCGCTAGTGACCGACAACAACCAAACAAGTCACAAGTTACCGAAGAGGAAATCAAGATCAAGTGCGGCGCACTAGCCTGTTCGCAAGAATAGCAGTTATAGTGCGGGAGAAGGGAGGGTCCGCGAGGCCTACGGGCCTAGAAAAACTTGTCCCAGATAGCATGTAAGCTTGCGGCAAGCCTGCAATTGACTTGATTTAGGCTTGCCATTACAAGCCTTATTTGGTAAGTTTTATTCAAGCTTAAGTCAAGCCTATTTTTTACGGTTGTATCCTGCCTTGTACGAGGCAAGCTTGCGACAAGCTAGCAGCATCCTTGAATCAGGCTTTCCTTGCAAGCTTGCTGCAGGCTTGTCGTGTGGAGACTAGTTAGCTTGATTCATGATTGATTCAAGCTTATGGCTTGACATGACAAGCTTGCGGACTTGACTTGGCAAGCTTGATTCAAGCTTGAATAAAGCTTATTTTGCTATCAGGGGTGCTTCGTAGCTCGCAGAATACGAGAACTGTGAGTACAGTATAGTTATGAAGAAGGCAGTGAAAAAACAGCAGGAAACACAGAGTACTGCCACACCTGTAATGATAATTTCAAACGAAGACAGGACAATGTCGACTGAGTTGATGGCTGTCATCGCGCGCATTCCTCAAAGAAATGAAGTTCGGAGAAGTCGTGACGGTAATTAGGGAAGACACGAACAATTCTATGCAAGCAAATACGTCAGAAAAGAAAGTTTGTTTTGGTTAATTCAGTTCGTACAGGTGTGTATCTGTGTACCATGAGCTTAACTAGAAGGATATAAACCATAGTGTCCGACTGAGGCCTCGCCTCCTGAGTTGTCACATTCTGAATCAATAGACGGGAAGGACATCAGAACAACATTTGACTTTGCAGAAAACATAATCATATTTCCTTTCAAATTTCATTTGCACTCCTCTACCCGTTTTAAAAAATTGTAGTGGACGCGCTTTTATTTGGCTTAAAACAAAGTCGCGAACATCATTCTAACATTATCACTCCAGAAATTACTCTCGTACACTTCACACAGGTTTTCATGTTCCTTGAATGCCTATAGAGAGCAGATCGAGGGTGTGCCCTCCATGTAGCTTTTCACTTAGCCAATAGGAGACGCGGACAACAGGCTAAAATTTAAGGAAAAGTTGAGAAATTATCTTAACGACGTGCACATTCCTGCTTACACACGCAGTGTAGGCATATACCTAATTAACTGCTCTGCTGTTCCTATGGCAAGTTTTAGTTCGTACACTCAACAACAGCAGTATTTAGTAAACACGAAATCCTTTTGCCACACACAGTTTCGGCCGAATACGAGCATCCTGATTGCTTGCCGACATGACCAACGTGGACTCGGACACTACTGTACAAAACACTGGCAAACAAAATTTAGAATATAATTAAACCACCACTAGTCACAACATTTTAAACTTGTAGGTACAACACAAACAGAAGACGCCCTCTTAAGACTGCAGTGCACCGAAAAATTCGTAATTCCATAATTATATACCGTTTACTGTCCAACTCTTACATATTAAACTAATAGTAATTTCTCGCAAGAAAAATATTTTTTAGGTTCGACAGTTTTCATACAAGCACACGTCAAAGTAGCGATTTGACTACTTTCGCTACTTACTCAAAGTAAAAAGTATTGAAATGATATGAATGAAATAATCTAGAGTGCAAGTAAATGTATATGATACATAACGGCAGCTTCATAATTTCACGTAAAAATTGTTTCTAATAAAAGAAAATTGATTCTGGAATGTACCAAAATTTTTAAAACATAATTTTTACTTGAAAGAACTAATGTATCATTCTATAGTATAATACATTTCATTTCACTGAAAATTATTTCATTCGTATAGTTTGAGTATATTTTCCTTTGTGTTAGTAGAGAAAATAGTCAAATCGCGAATCTGACATTCTCTTGCACGAAAACTAAAGAACTGAAAAACATTGTATTTGCGGCAAATTACTATTAGTGTAATGAGTAAGAGTTGGGCAGTGTTTGGTACCATTATGAAATTACGAATTTTTCGGTGTAGCGCGCCGTTAAAGCTGATAAGGTTGGGTCTCAGGCGAGGTGGAAAATAACCTGACCTGCCATTCGGGATTCAGGTGTGTTTCACACACCTACCGTGTGTTGGGTGCAAAAGGGCCTGTTAGTTTAACTTTAGTAACAGCTAACTTAGCTGTTAATTCGTTATAAATGAGAGAAAATCCATATTTAAAAAAATTCCATTAGAACAATTTTAAAGCATAGAAAAACTCCAAAATTAATAAAAAAATTGATTGAAAAAGTAACAAAACTATTTTTAGTAAACATATTAAGCAAACTATAGCAAGTAATTTTAATATTCACTCAAATTAACACTGTTTAACTAAATGGTAGTGTTATTTATATACTTTATTAACTTTTCGTTTATATTTATGATTATAATTATATATATCATCTAACGGACGATAAATTGACACGGTTGCCTGCTAGTCTGCTTCAGAGACATAGGACGATCACAAGAAGATCCTATAATCTTTTATTTTTAAGTTATTTTTCTGTCACAAACACCACACGATAAAATAACCATGAGAGTGTCTGATCCTCAGTTTACACTCTAAATTTCACAGTTAAAATTTCACAGCATCAAAAGTTGCAAGGTTTTTCACTGGCGAATATGTTATTTTGTCGATGTTGACTGATAATAAAGTTAAAAAAATACACATTGGGTAACATATTGAATTATTATGTCAATTTCACTATTTAATTAGTACAAATTTTACTATTTAATCAGTAACTTGACAAGTATAGTCCAAAACCAAAATGTCACTTCAACAATTTCACTTGATCTTAATCTACATTTAATAAATAGCGTACCACTGTTCCCAATGCAAGCTTGCTATTAGAATTTTGATTCCTCGTTTATTAAAGCGAATTATGTGTTTTATAAGTAACACTCAAATGTACAGTAATATATAGAATAGCGCTACATAATAAGAATAATTCTTGTTGTTCGGTTGTTGTGGATAGATGAGTTTTGGAATGTTCAGTTTCGCTCTGTCGTTCTCTACGAACTTACAATGCTTTTAAATATTCATATTCTACTGTGAAAAGTATGTTCACTATTATGAAAGAACTGTACAAAATTATCACATATCACTGGTACACAAAAACGAAGAGTTGATTTCGTGACAAAATCAAAGTTTTCACGTTAGGCGAATTACGTACCAGAGGTCTTGGCATCGATTTCAAATGGGAGCTCATTATTTTTTTTTTTTTTTTTAATTTTGGTGCGTGCTTAGTTGAGGTTATGGCATAATTTAGATAAAATCATAATTACGTCGCTGTAAAGTTAGGCTTTTTCTTACATTTAGGAAAAAAATTCTCGTTTCTTTTTCAAAGAGCGGAAATCTCTGATTCAATCTGTCGGTTTATTTCGCTGATGCAGTCTACAGTTGGAGTTCTTTGAACAATTTAAATCTGTAGAAGATCGCTTAGAACCTGTGAGTATTTACAGTTTCCAGGTTATAGAGTGTAAGGCCTTCTGTATTCTGCTGGGATTGACTGGAACGGCTCTCATGGCGTTGGGACTCACGAACTACAATTATACGAGTTTAATTAGCCACTTGCTTACAACACTCGCATCACTAGAGGGGGCATCATGACACTGAACATCACTCCAGTCAGCTGGTTGGCTGGAGGGGAGCTTCACTCCACGCCGAGGACACAATCACGTAAATTGGGGTTCATACAGCAACACTCAACCATACAGCCAGTATTCGGCCCTTGTGGCCACAAATTGAGGACTTAACATTCAAAATGGGCTAAGTGCCAAAAGGTAAGTTTCGAGATAATGACGAAAACAGTATATTGCGACAAACAAATGAACAATGAATAATCCAAATGCGTTCACATATTTTTACAATAGGAAAGTAGTAAATAGGAGCAATGGAACAGTAATTAATACAAAACCCTTATGAACATCAATATATATATATATATATATATATATATATATGTATGTATGTATTTGTTCAATGAACTAGAAAGCGTTGACGTTACTCCAACCATATAATTGTGCTGTTGTACGGCGCGCATGAATATTACTAGGAGATAGCACTTTACGTATGTCTTCGACCTAATGTTTTGGCACCTTTCTATGTACCCAACTCATTTTTGTCCGAAATGGTATTTAGCCCCTTTTGAATGTTAAGTCCTCAATTTTCTCGGCTGACACACAGCAACTCCGCCAGTTCGACGATTTGAGCTTGCGTCACGGGCGCACTGTGGACTAACACGCCACCAAACAAGATATTGATGCTGCAGATTTTGGTCCTGTGCACGGTCGTAGAAGAACAGGTCTGGACACTCGCCTATCTAACAATGTATTTTGTTTGACCCCCTTGTTGTTTGGCTGTAGTTCGTCAAGTTACCGAGAATAACGTACTTTTTGGCGCTGTTTTCCGGGCGGTCGGACTCAAACTCCGTCCACTTTTTTCTATTGTTAAATATATAAAGTAAATAAAGATTGCTGGAGCCTTTTCTTAAATTTGTGAGTGAAGAAAGTATTTTATAAATTGATAAAAAATACGTTTTGATAAATTGTTTATCTTAGCGGAAAGGAAGTGGGCGAAGTTTAGTTCGACCGCCATAACATCAGCGCCAATAATACACAATATTCTCGGTAACTTGGTGAACTACAGCCAAACAACAAGGGGGTCAAGTCTCCAGGCGAGTGTCCAGACCTGTTCTTCTACGACCGTGGTCCTGTGACACTAGAGCCTTCGGGGACATGTGAGGATTCTGCGGCGGCAATATATCGGTCAGTCTGCTGAACTTCCTCAGTCTGTACACATGTGCCTGAAAACGGAAAAAGAGCTCAGTTCCCGAAATGTCGCATCTATTGTCGTCGAAGGAGGCCTGCTACGTTTCATGCGTTTTGTCTTTGTTAAGTCGTCTGTGTTCCCATCCATTCATGTATCTTGTCATTTATGTTGACCTCGTCCATTTTCTAGTAGACATACTTCATACACACTGTTTTGTTGATTTATTTTATTGTTCTTTTTTATGTGTCGTCTTACTGCATACAACAACCTTGTTCCATTTCGGGTATTTTTTGTTGTTATTACTATATTTTTTATTTCCTTGGTGTATTTAAGGATATGACTGATCCCTTCAGAAATTGTGTATATTTAATATTTATATCATTGTATGTTCGCTGACAACAGTTAATACTTGCTTTCTTTTACTTTTTATTTTATTGTTTTTTTTATTTGCAAAGCAGCAACATTCGCTTGCAAAGTCTTGTGTTTCTCAAAATCAGCTGAGTTTTATGTAAGTAACTATGTCAAATGGCAAAAGTAAATTTAAAAAGAAATAGGCGAAATTATGTTTCCCCTATACCTGATGTTTCATGTTTTTGTTTTGTTAACATTTCTGTTGACCACAGCCATACATACTTCGTTTATTTCATTGGTTTATTGTCTCTATTCTGGTTTTCTCGGACGACGTAGCGATGCAATAGCGTATGTCCCAAACTATTTATTTAATCAATTTTAACTATTCCATGTTAGGAAAGTATAGCATAACTTACCAGGAGAGACCAGCTGATTTCACGTTATTTTCTAGCTGTAGACTCGATTTCAAGCCGTTGTTCGCTCCTCGACATCTTCTATTAGCATTAAACGCTGTGTCTTGCAGCGGAGAATGCTTTTGGTTAGTAATTAAAAGTTTCACGGTAGAGAAACAAATCGAATGTAAAGCGGTCAGATACGTAAACTATATAACTTAAGGGCCAATGGCCAAAAACGTCACAGCTCTGGTTCAAGGACGTACCGGTCAGTGAAAGCTATAGCCTGTTCTAAATTAATAACGTGGCTTATGTCTACGGAAAGGAATAATTTGCGAGTTCAATGGCCGACATATTAGAATCCACTGTACCACGCATACTCGAGTCAGTCCATTCGTTCATTGTCTATTGTTTCAGTGAGTAGCAGCTAGTGGACAGATGACCGGGGCTTGTGTATAAATAGGACAATGAATTCTAACACGCATGTCGTTAAACTCGCGAAATACTCCTTTCCTACTTATGTATGTCTCTACTTCCGACTTACGGTCGTGGAATATAGGTTTTCACGCACTTTGGAACTAATGAATTCTGTTTTTGAGTTAAATCATGAGACAGTGCACTCACTCCTTACTCTCATTTGTTTAAAAAATAAGATATCCAGAATATTAAAAATCAATGGGCAGAAATCTGATTCCAACCGAGTTGGGTCTAGAGTACAGGAAAATAATTGAATAGGAATCAACCAAATGTGGACGTGACAAACTGCGATTGCGGGTGAAACGTAAGTATCTCAATGGCCACCGATGGTGACGTCTTAATTTCCTGTTAAAATATAAATTAATGAACGTTTCCAGCTAATTATATCACCTCTTCATTAAATAGTCCCTTACTGAATATATGGTAGTAGTCGTTAATTGTTAGGCCTATGTCTAACAGAGTAGCAACTAGCGAAATTTTTTCCTTGCTTCGTGAATCAGTATAAAACACGTAGCTTTGCTTGAATTTTATAAAAGAAACGTGAAGCATTTTACGTGTATTAGGAAAAATTATTTGCATACTCCTAAAGTTATCAATAGGCTAGAATGCCTGGCAACAAAAACCTTTGGCTGAGAATAAATTGATGATGGATTATCGTGGGAATACTTTGCTGTATGCTGGGTTTCAACGTATGTCTAGCTTACCAGAAGATTACTGGCTTTCGCTTGTACGTGGAGCTGTTACCCTATTTGACTGAGCCAATAAGAATCCAGATATTGTAATATTTGATAGTTGTTATCGGTCTGACATCTGCGTTGTGTCAGAAGCATATCGCCGATTCATATCTGCTGCAGGAAACTACACCGTTTTCATATGTTGGCACAAAACATTTTCGCGATATACCATCATCTCTAAACATTAGAGCCACGATTTTATGGCGAAAAGATTTTTGCAAAATTTGGTTTCGATGCGTCATGTGCACACCTGCAGCTCTGCTACATCGTCTGTGGTTGGACGATTTTACTCTCACTGGCCTTGGCAAATTATATACTTACAGACTCACAATAATCTTATTATGTTTGGTGCAGTCAAATGAGAAACGTGTCTGAACAAAGACACGCTGCCAATAACCTTGAAACAAAACTGCCGATGTGCACGTGAGTCACTGAAACAAAGTGGGGCAAAAACCTTTTCGCGACAAAATCGTGGCCCTACAATCATATCATATCTGACTATAGGCTCATTAGACGTCTCACACTGGCCGATATTGTCGTGACTTGCCGCGGAGCATGCTTACACGATAGAGAATAAAAGTTCGTGGTCAATTGAATCGCAGATTATGCTCAGTTATGTATAGGAAAGTGGCGTTTAGTCTTTAAACCATATTTGAATTTAATTGTGGTTTTATCAAGTCAGTACGTCCATTTCAGCAAGAGATAAGTAGCAAAAACACTATATTTTTAAAAATTGTGTAGGGTTATACATCTCATCAACACGTGTGTTCATCAGGGATACAAATATACACACGGACAGTTACTGGGTAAGGAGTCTGCCATGACCTATTATTAGGCAACTGTCACGTTATCCTTCTGAAGACAATTCTTGAAACCATATAAAACAGACATCAAGGTTGCAGGGCCGGGAATCGAACCCAGGTCCTCCCGAATCTGAGTCAAACGTGTTACAGTCGCGCAACAGCACTCGGTTCTGAATAGCAATAGTTTATGTTATTTCATACATGGTTAACTATTGGACCGAGTAAATATGTTTTGAATTTCAACATCTCATCGTTTGAGCTTCCAATTTACTAACTTATAGTTAGATAAAGGAGTATTTCACGGGTTCAGTGACCGTCGTGTTACAATCCACTGTACTATGCATACTCAAGTCCCGTATATTCGTGCATTGCCTGCTGTTCCAGTGAGTAGCAGCTAACTGACAAATGTTCGGTGCTTGAGTATGCACAGTACACTGAAGTATAACACTCAGGTCGAAGAACTCGCGAAATATTCCATTCCCTACTTATAGTCTAACGATTCCTCCACTTTGGAAGAGAGCTCTTACTTACGTTTGAATATTTTACTTTGTATTTCTGATTCTGTTGAGCTGATTCATGCAATATGGTATTTTTACAGTAAACAGTTAAAGGTTTGAAAAAGATATATCTACCAAATTGGAAGGTACTATAAAAACTAATAAATACTTTGTGTGAATTTTGAAAACGAAACAACCGATTTGGTACGTTACAACAAATACGGCAGACCAACATTACATATATTTGTAATATTTTTTGTGTTAGTTAACAAATATAAACCATAATTCAGATGTAACAATAATTATTTCTAGTTAAAACCAGAAATATTATATAACAACACCTCAGTAGCTAATCTTCAGGAACACACTTTAACAGAGAGTAACATTATTACATTACATATACCTACGGAACTAGTTCACTGTTCTCTGCAAAATTTGCCACATATGGATCACTTACAAAAGGATTTTTAACGCAATTGTTTCAACAGCCTGAACACTTTACTACAGAATTTTGACCCAAAAATTTACGATATCTGTGAATCACTTCGTACCATAATTTGTATAGAAAAGATTCCAACAATGCCCAAAAAGGACACAAATATTTAAGAAGTAGCTTTTATATTATGCGTTAATTTTGTCTTTACATAATTTAACTATAACTTCTGTACCGATTTGCACAACATGTTAAATTACATAGTACTATGAAGCATGTTAAATATTTTTAATAACTAAGATATTAGCATTCAAAATAACGGAAAGGTATTAATTCCAGATTTGATTGTAAAATACTTTCTACGACAGTTGGTACAAAAAATCCGTAATTTGCAGGTTTTTATGATATACACATCAACACTGAGCAAATTTGGTCATAAATATTTTCGTAACGAAACATAACACTTCCTAAAAATACATTTCCCGTTTTGTTTAAATTTCTATAGTTCGCTGTTACATATAAACTTAAACTGCTGCATCGTGTATTTCAAATATGGCAATTAGTACGCACAAGATCACAGCTTGTTTCTCTTAGCAAAATACCGTCACCAATTATCTGGCGAATTTTTATAACACTTAAGGGCTGATGTTATAAACCTCTTTCGAATGACAACAAACTGCTATCCCCATAGAGAAAGCATTGGTGAGTAGTTGGTTGTCATTCGAAAGTCGTTTATAGATACGGCCCTAAGTCATGCCCAATGCTTCCAACTATCTCGACGCATTTATTATGTCCGGCTATTGTTCAGTTCAATAAGCTTTCGGGAAGTATACAGGCATACAGAACCATACAAGCACTTCGAAATAAAACTTAATACATTTTCAGTAACATTTAAGATATTTTTTCAGTGTCATGAATCGCTTGCCGTATGTGCTTACTAAATGGTATGTGTACTTCTTTCAATTATGTATTTCATTACATTGTTTACTAGGCAATTAGGTTGCTGACCCACACCAGCAACGAGTAAAAGTCTAATAAAATCATGTGGGAAAGAAAGCTCAATCAGCTAGCAAGCCTAATGCAATTCAATTCGTCAAATAAACAATAGGCTATTCATTAGTGCCTTCCACTTTGTATTGTTGATTCGGCACATTCAGAACATCCGGACGTGATTAATGATTACAATGTAATAACATCGTTGAACGGCTATAGTTCCGAGTCAAGTTATTGTGTAAATATAACCAATTTTTTTACAACTACTTGATAGAAAAGTATAAGTAAAATTATGGAGATGATGACCGAATCGTAGATTATTGCAAAGAAAAACAAATCGAAATGTCTTGTGAAAAGTTAGCCATCCAGATCTTGTGCATTATCACAACGCTACTCGCTAATGGAACAGCAGTAATCAAAACTAATGTACCATTTCTGGCCAAATGAATTAATGCTCCCAGTGATTTATTCTCGCACCTGAGTTTCGTTAATTACAAAGTTCACTTTCCAAATACGAATATTTACACCAGAGGGACGGACTTTGAAAGTTCGTTGACAAAGTGACTCGTGTAACGTCTCTCGCACCCTATGTACGTGTGACTTTCAAACAAATAATTTCTATAACTTACTTAGCGTCAAAACTATTTATGAGTTCGGTCGGGAAGATTATCTTGCTTTTTAGTAAAGAATATAGTTTTTTTATAATTTTTTTAACTCTTACATTACAGTTGAGATTTTTTGTTTAACTGTATTGTCGCTGTACTTATAATTCAAAATATTTTTCTGTTGGCTGTAACAGTACATTAAGTGTTTGACGTGACGTGAGGGAAGAAACAGGAAGCAAACTGGTATTTAATGTCACACAAAATACATTATAGGCCGTTCGGAATAAAGTGAACACTAAATATTTAACCTTTGAAAAATATCACTAGCAGTTACTACATACAATTCAACATTACCGATACTCACTTTACTGCTTGTATGGTTGGCAACGAAATAACACAACATAGTTCCGTGTTTATTCGTATTTAAATACAACAATACTGAAACAAAATCAACAGACAGCGATATAATTGTATTTTATATAATTAATAACATTATTTTTTTTATCAAACTATGTATGTACCTATCGACTGGAAAATTTATCTTACATGCGCAAACATAAAGTGACGTGTCCCAGGAGGTTAGACTTCTCCCGTCGTTAGCTGTCACACGCGGAAAGATACGAATTGACTGGAAATAGATCTTTAGCAGGGCTTTTTCGAGTGCTCACTTTATTCCGAACTGCCTATACTTATACGATGAATCTATACAGAAACTAAACCAAAGTTCTCGATATGTACTGTACATGTCCGCTAATGGAAGGACTAAATGGTATCGCTCTTGAAATGGTTTTTATACGTTATTGTATGACTGAAAGTAATTTTAATACGAGTACCTCTTCAAGTTAGTTAGGCAATTTTTTTATTATGGGAAAATTTTACGCCTGTTATTTCCCACTACTTAAGCACGTAAACCTGAACTGAATTAAATGTTTTTGTAAAAGTAACTTTTATTATACGTCATATTCATGGTGAAGTCAGCAATAATTTAGAATCGGATACGAAGTGCGTTCTTTTTAAGTTATAAGAGACAAATCACTACGATACAGTTTTAAACTAAAATAATTTCGTCATTACTGCTATCTCGTCTTAAAAATGGGTAGTCAAAATTCGACTTAAAAATTATAAAGTAGCATTTTGCATTATACGTTCAGAAGTTGTCGTATAACGTTTACTACGAGTAAATATTTTTAGATTTACTTGAAAGAGTGATAATTTTCCGTAGTTCATGCCTAAAAATTTATCGTAATGGGATTAAATAATTAGTGTATATTTCAACATAGCTTCTTTGATATAAGATTTTTTTTTCGAAGTAGTTTAACTGGAAACCGATATTTTAAAATTCGACACTTCTTAATGCAATTAAATTAAACATGACAATAATTTATGTGAATTAATAGATTTTAAAAACTAGTTACAATGTAATTTTGATTGAGACTTGGTAATTTTTAAACCTGTATAGGTTGAAATTGAATCGTATCATTTTGAAGCAATTACGTTTTGTGACAAACATAAAAAAAACAATACATGACAGCATATTCGTTCGTATTTTGTTTGATTTGCGTACTTCAAACAATCATTGTCAGTTAACTTTTATTATTATTATAATTGTATTCTGGGACTTAAATAAGGTTAATTAAGTGTGTCTCAGTTCTGTCTCTCTTCTTTTTAAATGTTTTGCTGCATGTTGTCCTGTCAGTGTATGTTGTACTTGTCTAGTCCTTTGTTTTGTATGTCTGTATTCATTTGTATGTCCTTTGTTAATTGTTTATCGTGTGTATTTGTATTTGTATATGTTATTTGTTTAGTATCATCCTGTAATTGGTCGCAAGACTGTTGGATGGCACTTTAAACATAATAAATAATTAAATTATTATCATTATTATGAATAAGTTCACTTTTTCTGATTAACTACTTAGACGCTAATGCCCAATAACAAACGTTAAAAAATTGTAACTAAACGTAATTTAATTCCGTTTCTGACACCAATAGACAATACGATTTTTTTTTTTAATTTTCAACTAAAAGTAGGCCTACTTAAAGTTTTTAAAATAAAATATAGACTGCAAATATTTGAAACATTGAACAGATTTTAAGACTTGTTAAAACGTTTTATATTTCTGGGAGTTCGTTTTGTGCTTCTTAAAATAGGTACATTATTAAAATAAACAGAAACGTATTTAATATGCTTTCTATACTGCAAGTTAAGAAAAGAACGTTCATTCACTAAGTTCTTAAGATCTTACATAGTAAGTAGGACATAGAATTTGGTCGACATCAAGACAATTAATGATAGAATCAAACTTTACTGTAACACTCACCGAGAATCTTTTAAATGTATGTATACAAATATATATATATATATATATATATATATATATATATATATATATATATATGTACGCATATGTACACACATATGCATTTGCCCCACGAATCTTGCATTAATGTTTACTTACATCACAAACTGTTGCAAATACAAATTCATTAATTTTGATCGAAAAGTCTAAAACTGGGTGGTAAAAATGGCCAAAATAATCCCATTGCTTACATGACGAACTGACAGAATACTTGTACTGATTTTAATTGGTTTATAGAGTGCCGAACTGTGACACGGCATCCTAAATTAAATAGGTGATAATTTTCAATTCAAGCAACCAGCAGAATCGTAAATAAATGAACTCGGTTGCCCTTGACATGTTTTATGTGTGCACTGAGAAAGATAATTTTCGGTTAATGGAAGAATTTTTTTTAACATACACATACATATGAGGGACTGAGGTTCATAGTGGTGTAAGTAACAGATAGTTATTACTGTCGTTGTTATTTATATTTTACACATTTTTCAAAATAATATTCTGTAACTAACATTTCGCTCTTAGTTGATTTTTTAATCCAATTTGGGTGTGCAAGAATGTACTGCATTTTGCACGTGTTTACAAAAAATTGTTTACGAGGAAACTAATTAAACTGACTGACACCATTATTATTGTAAACCTCACATGATTTAGAAAATTCTCATAAACCTATCTTTAACCTAGAAATTAAAACCGGAAAAAACTATTTCCATAAATTAAATTAAATCTGTAGAGTACAAATTATATTTTAATTATAATACCTGCTGAGATTGCTGCGAACTTATGAAATAAATTAAAAGAACTCTAAAACACCTAGCAAACATAAGATTCAGGCAAATTTTCTGGATAAGTTTTATTGTTTCAGATACTGGTCCCAGTATTATACGAATGGTTTGTCTCTATTGTAGATATATGCGTGTTTTTTTCTGCTGTTATTAATTATATATTTTATACATGAACAAAATATAAATGAGTGATTACTAATTACAATTTTTACCGACAATAAACTGGAATAATAAACAAGCAGTTGCTAAATTGTGACAATATTTAAAGTTTTGCTAACAAATGTATCCAACCAATAATCTTAGCAAATTAAATCAACAGCCGTGTAATTAAAAATAATTGAAACATTTTTCCCAGTACATGGATATCGATTGTTGAAACTTGAATCACCGGATAAAAAATATAAAAATAATTTTTTTTCGCTGATGAATATAACTTGTTTTAAAAAGTCCGCTTTCAGATTTAATGGTTGTACTTGTTTCGGGGGATGGTTGTAAATATTCCTACACAAGCATCATGTACAGCAGACTCATAGATAATGTGCACAGCTGGAATTACCTTCTCTCTCTTCAGTGTTCGCTATCGTGATTGACTGGTAAACGTGCGGAAATGTTGCTTTGTCCTGTTCCCGAACTCGTTTGTTGTTAACTGATCGGCAGTTAACACGGTCGCCTAATTAATCACAAACATGCTTCCCGCCGCCTTTTGTTCGCATCTTCCTGTTCCGGCGCATTGTTTTGCGAGCTATCAGCCCTTACGTACGACGCTTATCAGCGCTCGTACAGGCTACTGTCGTTCACGAGGACAAACGACCCGTCAGAAGTGTACGAATGCAAAACACCTATATCACAGTAGCGTATCACACACCAATGACCGTTCCTATTTTACCGACGATTAAATTCATCTAATGGCATAATTATTTCTTTCCTTCTCGCCATCTCTTTTTCCGCATGACTCTGTTACATGTTAGGAGGATTGGTATACTGTATGCATTATATTTATTTGTATATTTATTTTCTTGGACACTTTGCATGCCCTCTAAGAGCATTACGCTTCCGTACAAGTACACGGGGGCAGGGGTGTAAGAGTCAGTAATCCCATCTATCGCCTAGAGTGATTTAGTAAATATATGGAATATCTAAACAAGTATGGCCGAAGCCGGTGATCAAACCTGAGTCTTCTCGAATGCGAGGCGAGAGTTTTACCACTGATCCACCACGCTCGGTGTTTTTATTGTAATACAGTCCAAATTCAATTTGCCAAAATATCTGTTGCGTAATAGGTATTTAAAATTTTCAAAATTATTATTTTATTTACATAAGGATGACTAGCACAGGCATTACAGCACCTACGAAAATGTGGTTATTTTTACAGTTATTAAGGAACTGTGCACTAGTAATGTCTTGAGGTGTACGGAATCAAATTTGAAGTGATTTTACGTGGTGGTAGAAAAATAACTTAAAAATAAATAAATAAATTAATTAAAATAAATATATAAATATATATACACCTATCAGTAATATTCTACACTGAAACGATGTTTTGTAAACGAAATGTTTTAATTTTAGTTAAGATATTTTACTATCACCACGTACAATCACTTCAAATTTGATATATATATATATATATATATATATATATATATATATATATATATATATATATATATATATATATACACACACACACCTCAGAACACCAAGTAAAGTTTTTGTTTTCATTCTAACACTTAGGACCTGGCGCGAGAGCCGTACTGCAGCGTGGTAAGAAAAATATGTTATTTTGTTTACTGTTAAAAGTGTTTTCAATGCGTTTTTCTACGAAAAGAAGACAGACACAATTCAAACTATGTCTCTACCGTTTTGAAAATACCGCCTGACTATGAAAAACACATTCTCCGAACACACTACAAGCTAGTTTAGTACTCTGCGCTTAGAGGTTGAAGCGGTGTTTAACTCACGTATTTGAGTCGCCTTCAGTGGCCAGATGGGACTGCAGATAGTCGGAACTGTACACACTTGATGGACCAACGTCCATGAAATATTTGCCGGTTACTAGATCTGTTGTGACCTCTCAGTAGTAAGGGTCACCTGCACATCAGCGTGTCAGTGGTTGTAGAGTCAACCAGTGCACAGCCCTGTACAGCTCTTGGCTACTGCAGCTCTACCTGACATCAACCCACGGAGCCGCCACTGGTCGCCTTATCAGTTATCACCTTCCTCGTTTCCGTGTCTCAAACGAAGAAAAATGCTTATGTCAAAACAACTCTACAATATAACGCGATGTACTACACGTGTTCTGCAGTGGTCATTCTGGAAATGTTTATGAAATTCTAAAACACAAATGTCATATGAATGCAGTTACCGCTATCAATTTTGTTGTTGGGACATGTAAATTCTATCAGGTAACCACAACACTCCACCAAGCACAATGTGCAGTGTAATAATAATTTTTCTGCTTCGTCAATTATCATTGTTATTAACAAATAACTGTACAGTTTGAATACGAAAAAAAGGTTTTATTTGATGTAGCTCCTAACTATTTAGGGACCTGCGATATTCACGCTATTGTCTGAGAGTATAGACTAGACTGCAATATGATGCACGATAGTTTGAATTCTCCCATTAGCACACAATTTCAGGGGTTACCGCAAAGAACGTTTCTGTCCAATAATTTAATGTTCCACTTAGAGGGGCCAATCATCTAGTAAGTGATCAAACGCGTAATTTACTCTCGGTAGAAGCTCGTGGCCAATATAATCACAGATTGCACTCTGGTAAATTCAGGGCAGTGAAGTTAAGTATGTCAGCAAATTCTAAACCGGATTTTTACATGTTTCTAGGAATAGGCTGTGTTTAGTCTCAACATATATGTAAATAAATTTTGTTGATCCCAGAGTTATAATAATGCTTTTACTAAACTAAAAAAAAAGTATGCGTGAAAGCCAAGCAGCTATTTAAGGGAATTATACTTAGCGTTATTTCCTATAAAGAGGTAATTTCTCAATGAATAAATATAATTTTCGCAAAAACTAAAATTCATTATGTGAGAATAAAATTAACTTTTGGCCAGCCGATAGACATATATAGGGGTTGTATTTTATATAGAATACTGTTTACAAACCTAAGATTTCAGTTCAGATTGGTAGTTATGTGCAAAATGTTCCATAAAGACTTGTAAAATCTTCGTAGGCGTAGTACTTTATGTTTATACATGCTAAGCCCACCAAATGGTGTGCACAGCTTTGGCTGTTAATATGTTATTATAAAACTGCAGCGTGCATAAATTATATCATAAGGAATATCATTCAAAGAACATTTGCAACTGTATACCAATTTCAGAACTTTCATGTACTGCATGCGCCATGTAAGTTGGCGGGTAACGAGCTGGAATGTGTCACATATAATATTACTACAGTTTTAAATTCGAATGGCTAATTTACGTAGGTCTATTCCATTCCGGTATTTATAGGCTACTAGGTGTTTTTGCAGCGGCATGCTGCTTGAATTCCTTGAACGTGTCCTTCACTCAGTATAGCTGCCACTCGGCATTTAAACTGGCGCGCAGTATATTGTTGATATTTATTTTTACACTGCAAAAATTGTGACATTTTGTGTTACTGTGGTCCTTTTTAAGTACGAAAATCTTGGCGCAGAATCTCTCAAAATATACAAGCGTGTTATATACACTTTCATAACTAAAGTTATCATACACTTTCATCTTTAAAGTTATCATAACATGATAGGATCGCCACCGAATGTCTCATAGAGACGAGTTGTCGGTCAACTTAGTAACTTGCACATAGATGGTGATAGGATGAGGAGAACTGTATTTGTCCTTGACGCTTCCGCACTTCTAGACTTCGAAAACGAAAAATACGTTCATATAGGCGGCCATCTTGTGAACTAATTAGTCTCCCTTGGAGTAGGAACAATAATTTCGTTTTAAGCAAGAAGCATTCAACAGTAACTTTACGACTCTGAAAGAATTATTAAATGGAAACTGTTCTACAGACTTCTTGAAGTTCACCGCTAGCTAAATATTTATTCCTAACAAAATACGGCATTCAACACTTATGTGATAGTAATAATATTAAGTGTCTAGATTATATTTACAAGCAAATACTATTGGATCCCCCTAAGTTGAATTTGCATGTTGTCTAATTTTTACAGTACAATACCTATACCTTCTGAGGTTTAACGTTCATTTAGGAAACAACATGCCTTCTAACGAAAGTATTTTGACTTTCTTACTGATCACATAAAATAGCTACGAAGATGTAACGGAAGAAAAATTCCGCTAAAATCAACCAGTTTGAATTTAAGAAATAGTTCTTTTTTTATTAATGCTGTCCATGAACATACATTGTACTTTCAAGAGAGAACCTGATAACTGGAATTTTGGTGTAAATGATTTGTATAATGTTTACATGAAAGAGTTTCTACGCAGTCATAGACAAGTAATTCGGCTGTTATTACGGACATTTCTCGGAAAAATTTACATACATATGACGTATCTTTGTAGGTGCTTGTAAAACTTACCAACATTTCATCGCAATCCGGTGATTGGTATAGAACGGCATAAAATACGAACAAATAATAATTTTTATGATATAATTTGTAATTCAGCCGGCGGCATTACCCGCGTGTATTAGGCTACTCGTAACATTGAATATTTACTTCAATTGAAGGGCCTGTTTGTACGCCAGATTAGCAGCTCGGCCATCAAGTACTAGAATAACCACGTTGCTGGTTAGCATTACTCTGTAGCAGGCTAAGTAGCTATAGCATATGAAAAACTGCGCGAAAAATGGTTTTGTGGTGGTTATAATCTATTTTGTCAATAAAGACCTCAACAAAAATTTTTGTGGTTGTTACAAAAATGTTTGTAGTCACTGCAAACCTTTATTGGGGTCAGCAAAAAATATTTTGGTCACCAAGGTCCATAATGACAAATTATTTTGTGGTGACCAATAGGTTTTTTAGTTTTGTCCTAAATCGTTCCCTGCCAAACAACTGCCCCGGGCCTTATTTATAGTAATATTTAAGCATACTATGAAAATGAGAAATGGTTAGGATGGTGTATGTAGTATACGTGGTATGATGACTTATTTACCTCGAACACGACTACTGATGACAGATGTCCTCAATACGTACCGTTTAAAGTTAATTAAAAATAAATAAAATATTCAGTCACTGGGCACATAGAGGTTGTACAACGAAATGTAGCGGTATAAGTGCATAATGTTAACTTCCCCCAGAGATAAGAGAAACATACAGATATAGCATAAGGCGTCTTCTAGGTCGGGGGATATGAAGCCTTGAGACGGAAGAGGGAGGACCCCATCCGCCATATTAATGACTGAAAAATGTTGTTAATTACTATAGCAACGAGTATAATGCGACTGTGGGTTGGCCAACCATCACCTCGTTTCTCATTACATCTACAGGAACAGCTGATTGCACTCCTCCATATTGCACCTGAATAAACAAAGTCAGCTTGGCCCCAGTATCGGCTGCTAATGCTCCATCTGTACTTTTCTCTCATCTGTGGCTTCCTTACAGATTACTTATCTATGGCTATACTTTCTTTTTCCGGATCGTCTCCTTTAAAATGCTTACAAAGACTACGTTTCCTCTGACAGTTAACAGTTATTTTCTCAGTTTAAAAACTAAGATAATTTTTTTTTTTGTATTTACGTGAACATCATTCTGAAGCAAAAAAAAAAAAAAAAAAAAAATCTCAGTAGCTCAAAAGGTATATATCATGGGGTAACAGGAAACCAATTTTATTGGTTTTAACCCCTTTAGCCATTGAATTTGTCAAAATCATATGTTAAATATTTGTAAAAGTAAATAATTGAGTTGAAAATGACGACGATGACATATTGAGCCAATGCGTAACAGAACATTCATTAAAAACAGACTTCATTCTTTCACAGCCCTACGAGTTCGTATATGGAAAAGTTCTTTAATGCGTTTACGGGCACGTTTGTATTCGTCATCAGAAAACAAAAAAAAAAAAAAAAAACTCAATATCTAGACGGGTACGTTTGTAGGCTACGCATGTGTTTATCTAAAACAGATTCCATGTCTTCTCAACACCTCATTGTTTGAATTTCGAAAGTAAATTTGTGAGGAGTTAAGGCAATCAGGTTTGAGCTACGTAGATGAATCTTAGAAAACACATTTCACCCCTTTTTATCACCTTAAGGGTGGAATTAAAAAATCCGTTCTTAGAGCTTGCCTACGACCTAAAGAGAACACACACAAAAAAGTTCGCTTCTAGGCCCAGCGGTTTGGACTGTAGTTTGATATGTCTGTCAGTCGTTCATTCAGTCAGTCAGTCATTCAGTCAGTAAACAATTTTATACACAGGCATGACTGAGAAAAAACAACATATAAAATCCTGTTGCACGTACCACTGTTAAATTTTGTTTACTGCTTCTATTGCGGCTTGCTATGTTGCTTACAGTACGTATTCATCGAAATAGATTTCCTCTGCATTTGAGAGATTACGTAACGGTGGTAACTTGAAGTAAGTTTGCTGGAATTTCCATTTGAGAAATGTTATTGTGGACATGAATTTGTTAACACATCGTCGTGCTGCATTGCAGCAAGGTACGGAGGGTACGTTCCCGAGGGGTTTTCCACTAGTGTCGTGGTGAATACGCGATGACCCTACACCATATATTGGATGTGGTGGAGTGGGATTTCCAGCCCAGATGCGAGAAGACGCTACCTAAGAGAACACGATCTTTTATTGAGCTGCAGCTTTGAACTTGACCGGATTTTTCTCAGTGGTATTTTTTTTACAAGAAATCACGCTTTTTACTAGCAATTCTTGAATTATTAACTCAGTTTATATTTCGATAAAACTGTAATACTCAGTAGTGTTAAATAAAGCAGGGAGCGCTGAAAGCATCCCATAAAAATTATGTGTTCGTGTTTGTACCCAAATATAATAAATTATAAAGTAACTATCTGTTTGTTACATTTACAAGTCTAATCCTCTGAATCGATGTTAATTGAATTTGACATAGAATTAGCATTGGATCTGGATAAGGTAATAGGTTAATTTTCTTCATGAATACTTATGAGGTAAAATATTGGAGACAGAAATGTCAGAAAATATAGCTTGGTTGCTAAGAAGTAGTTTGTACGATTCTCATTGTTGCAGCTTTGTTTCTCCCAAGTAGGTTGCACAACTGTCATTGTTACAGCTTGGTTGCTAAAAAGTAGGTTGCACAACTGTCATTGTTGTAGCTTGGTGGCTAACAAGTAGGTTGTAGAACTGTCATTGTTGTAGCTTCCTTGCTAGCAAGTAGGCCATACTTCTGTCGTTGTTGCAGCTCGGATGCTAACAAGTAGGTTGTACAACTGTCATTGTTGCAGCTTGGTGGCTAATTAGGACGTATTACTGTCATTGTTGCAGCTCAAATGCTAACAGGTAGGTCATACAACTGCCATTGTTGCAGCTCGGATGCTAACAAGTAGGTTGTACAACTGTCATTGTTACAAGAGCAAGTAACCGTATATACTGTAGAGTGTTTAGAATTGTCAAGAGTATCTTCTCGTAAGTCGATGAAATTTGGGTTTGTTGTGCGTCCGCCCACGAAGGTTTCTGACAAAATAATCTATATACACTGGAAAAGGAGAGGGAGGGAAAAACAGGGGTGGGAGAGTAACAGGGTACTAAAAAAATATCGCAATAAGTTGAAAACCACGCGAACGAAGCCGTGTGTAATTGCTACTGTAAAATATTTTAACCTCTATGTAACAATGAAAGAAAATAAATAACGTTCTGGTAATTTATTTTTAAGAGCTTTAAAACCACAGACTCTGCAATAGGACTGTTGTTATACTATCGCTTCGCAAAACATATTCACGTTTATGATGAAATAGTCGGCATTAGATCATTTAGATTTAGGTAGCGTTGTAAGTCTTTCAATGTTAATTTCTTTACGTAAATACGTAAACCTATTGTAAATTGGTAGTTTTTTTTATCAACATGGGTAACTCTGCAATTGTTGAAATACTGTTTCTATTTTGGGTGTCAAAATAATTTATAGACAACTTAGCCGTTATCTAGTTTACGGATATTACTGGGTCTGCAAAGTATTTATCTACCGAATAAAATTTTATGTTGCTGAAAATGAGCACAACAGAACTATTAGGTTTATCACGGTTACACTTTTAATTACGATGAATTACGGAACGAAACTCTTGTATGACGTCATTACCTGTATTTCACAAGGTATCGTTTCAAATTTTACAAATACGACTAGAATAAAATAATAACAAAAGTATGTTATCTCGTCTTGAATTGACAGTCAATAATGAATGATCCGAACCTTCGTAAACTTAATAAACCAATAAAGTCATCGCTGTACATCTCACAACTTCCAAAGAATTTTTTTATACTCCGGTACAGCCCCATTCGTCTTAACGTATTAATTACAATTAACTCTGTTAGTTACAATCAAATTCTTTTCAAACTTATAGACTAGTCATTTGTTTAAGAAAAATCGTGCTGCATTCACAAATAAGTAAACTTGTGTACTGAAATAATAGGACACACTAACTGATGCCTGCAATGCATATTAAAGTGCAATGAGTTAATTTTTGGTGTTGTGACCATTGTAACATTTGCAGTGATTTTTATGTACTTAGTTACTGAGTTTCAGGGTATGGTTGTATTAAATTTTTCCACAAACGTCTTCACGTAAAATAAAATAACTAACTTTAAAATTTTTTGAAACTTAGAAAAATATTATTAAGAAATAGTATAATTTTTGATTACCATTATTCAGTCATACTTGTTTTCTCGTGTTTTGATTGCAATATTTTGCAAAAGGACAGGTGTTGATATTTTGTGGTTTATTGTCACATCAAATTCATTTTATAGTATTACAAAAACTTGTAGGGTATTCTTGGTATAGCTGGAAAATTTCTGGTTAGAATGTAGAAAAGTAAGTCATCGTCGTTTGGCTACGACAGTACAAAATCTATAAATTCTTACTAAAAGCTTATAACAATTATTTTATCAGAGGTGGCTGCACGTTAGTTCGAATACATGAGTATTTTTTTATTAATTTTACTTGGAAACTATACACATATATTGAAGGGAAGAAAAGTAAGCTGGATAACCCAGCTACAATTTCAAGGTAGCTACCAAGCAAGGGAATATATGGAAATGAAGATGGAAAGCCAACATAATTAAGTTTTAATAACTGGTCGTGTTGTTTCCTTCATCACTTTGCTAGTGTTACTAGTTACGACATAACGTTTTTGAGATTTCATATGATGCTTATAACTAAATAGATTTTCAAATGACTTTTCTAACAAATCGTCGTTTCTGACTAAGATTTAACATCTGCACAAGCTTTTCTTAGTTACTTTTAACTTATAAAGTAAATTGCAATTATGTATTACAGAATAAAATTCACTTTTCTCTGTTAAACAACTGAGCAATATATATTGAATGATCCCTTTCCAAAATTATTTTTTAAGGAAAACTTCACGCTTAAAGATTAATTACAATGCAAATACATTAATGGTATCATCTGGCGTACATAAGGTAGCCCGGGGCAAAACGGAAACGCTAATAGGCCAGTAATATTAAGTCAAAAAAAGGCCTTACCTGGAAAAACTTTCCTATGAGGGAATACTTGACACATGCATAACACTAGTACCTAGTAACAACATATCAAAAATCAACACTTGTGGGTGTTGTGCTACGGCCGCCATATTGGATAATGTTGGCTGATGTTCACTTTTTGGCTATATTTATAAAACCATTACGAAAGTAGAAAAATTATTAAGTTAAAATTGAAGTACATTAAAAATCACAAACTTTATCGTAGGGTAATACATTTTGTATCTGCATTGGTTTCTGAGATATTCGCAAGTTAAAATTATTTATATCAGTTTTTGTTCAACTTTTCAAAATTAAAACGACAATATGTAATTATCTGGCTAGTTATTTCTGTAAAATTTATGAAGTACTTCTTGAAACACGTTTTAGTGTTAATTATGGTTTCTATTCTGTATTTAAGAAATGTAGCTTTTATTTGTTGGTTGATAATTCAACATTATAAGTGGGATTTCATTTCTGAACGTAATGAACACGTCATCATGTGAGCACCAATTTAATTAACTACTAACGCAGAAGAGACAGCGTAAACACAGACAATGCATTTTTATATATCCTTTCCAAATTCAAAGTTTCAAGAGATGTAAGAATAGTGTGAATTTTAATATTTACTAGCATTTAAAGGAAAATAATAAAATTTACAATAAAAATACATGTTAGTCCTTCACATTTACCACACATAGCTGAGCAGAGGAGACCTGCTTGTTTACACTCTTATGAACTACGACAAGTCTTGCATTTACATGAAATCAAATTCAGCAGCCTATCCGGAGCTGGCGAGAGAGATGTCAGTTTAGGTTGTAGTAAATTACCAAAAAGTCTCAATCCCCATTCAGAAGGGTCCAGATCGTTTCCCAACCACTTCTATAATTGGTGATAAACTCTTAAGCTGTGTTGAGCTGCAGCTGCTGACGTAGGAGGAAGTGTGGCTAACTCAAAATTAGTCTGCAGCTGCTGTTTCGCTGTTAGTTGATTATACACGTAAAATATGTGCTCATCCAATGTTTTGTTCCTTGATTTGCCATACAACGCAATTATAAATTCCTCTCCTGCCGTACTAATTACTTCTCTTGTTGACGTATTTTCGTTGAAAACCCTTACTGCATTTCTCAACAATTCATTCTTCTTTAATAAGTTGAGAGACTTAATTTTCCATTTCCTGAAAACAGCGGAAGTTGTCACAGCCAGATATTGGATTAGAAAGTAATAGCACATCTTTAACATCATGTTGAAGCTCTCGTTGCTTAGAGATATCGAAAACACTTTCTCATTAATTACCAGCTAATGGCCGAAAAAAATAAAATGTTTTCTGTTGTGGACAGAGACGTCAATAACATCAAAAGGTCAGTATCCTGTCCAGCAACTACTACTGGTTCGGTATCTGCGGCATGCTGGAGAGCCACTTTGGTAATTAAAACATCAGCGTCATCCATTGCTTGATGTACCTTAAATTCTGCCTTTGTGAATTCGCGTGTAAGTACTGTGATGAGACATTTATTTTTTATTTTTAATATTACAGAGAAAGTCACACTGGGCATGAGTAACGTAAGTATGTTTGTTGAACTGAACATCTGGGATTTTTTTCTTGTAACGAAGAGTATGTATTCAGGCTGTTGGAGAATCCGGATAACCATCGAAAACGATAACAGAATTCTTATTGAAGTGACTTTCCACATAGGACTTGTAAGCTTCTATGACATCACCGTACGTGCCTGAACTAGGCCACACAACACAGTTCAGCAGGTAGTCTCCATCCACGACATATGTACAATTCTGAGGGAAAGAGATATTTTCCTTCTCTGGTTGAAAAGATGAAACAAGGGAAGATTTAGATCCTTTCCGCATGTGAAATTCAGTGAACAAAGTAGGGGGTCTTGGAGCCAATGCCTACCTAAAATATTCTTTGAGGTCTTCTGGAGTGCTGTTTAAGTAGATGATCTTGCTGAATAACTATTGCACATTGATGGGAACTACATTCCCTGTAATGTTAACAGATGACATAGCTCCTTGTGGTATTACCCTTGCTTTTCTTGGAAAAGCTACATCAAAAAACGTATTTCCCCTCAATGCATCGACACATTCCTTTCACTTTTCAATGGCAAGATCACATGACACCGTGTGTCTCCAACGACACCAGAAGATATACTGACTAGGTCCTCTGAAATCTGGAGAGGGTTATGTTGTTTCAGCTAGTTCAGAAATATTTGTTCGTGACTTGCGTCCCTTATCATGCTGCTGTTCCTTAGATATTTGTGTTGCTCTGATGTTTTGGGAGAAAAACCTGCAAAATCGTCAACTTCTGGAGCAATTTATAATGCGGCAGGGGCACACAAAATCTATCTCATTAGAGTATCTTCATTTAATCCTCGTCCTCTAGTCAAACCTCCTAATGATTTCATTGATATGTTCAGTATTTGTTCTGTATTCATATCAGTCCAGATGCCAGACCAATCTTCATTTTGACTCGATGACGAAAATGGTTTAAAGGTTAGGCCGTGATGTAAATGAAATTTTACGTTGTTAATTAGTAATAAATTGGAGAACAATTAGTTAATTCCTAACAAACACTAGATTTTATGAACAAATTAATTAGTGAATATATTCTCGACAAAACGTTAAGTTGATTTATAACATAAACCACCAATTTGTTGAGCCAATGGGGTTTTATTAAAAAATATCGTAACGAAAATTTATTTACGTAATCTTATCTTGCGAATAACTCGGAGCAAACGTATATACAAAATGTTATCCCTTTATAAAAAATTGTATTTTAATGTACTTAAATTTTTGCTTGAACTTTTTTTAAAATATTGTTAGCTGTTCTCGAAATATGGCCAAAAAAAAGTGAAAAGCGGTCACCATTTTCCACTATGGAGGCCACAGCACCCACATGTGTTGATTTTTTATATGTTGTTAGTGGGTACTGGTATTATGCATATGACCAGTACCTCCTTTAGGGGAATTATTTCTAGGGCAATCCCTAAAATTACTGGGCTAAAAGGATTTCTTGCATTTAAGGTAACATAATTGGGACAATTTGACCCTCTGATATGTATTTTAATTAATAAACATGTTGATAAAGATAAGATGAAAATATTTTACACAAACCACGTGACACACAAGTATGTTAAAATGTTTTGGTAAATATTGTGAAGGGACAATATTTAACCTGTAGTTGGGACAAAACGGCCACATTTCCTTTACGGCTTAGTAAAACATCAAATATATTTTAACCTGCGCACTCATGACAAATAAAAGTCATATTGAATCTTCCCATTAACAACAGCACATATTTCGTAAAACCACATATTACAGCCTGGACATTTAATCCATGGTACACCTTCTTCATCGTCGTAAAAGTATCCTTCACATTTTCCACGGGTGTTCTGCTTCGGCAGACACTTTTTTGGTTGTTTTACTCTGCTTGTAGAGGGTCCGTGAATTGTTGCAGCTAGTTCTTACTTGCACGATACTGATACTTATTTACCTTTCACTTGCTTGGACACGATTTCTGTAGGCCTATCGTTATTTTTCATTTGAGAGCCTGTCTTTTTTTTCCATTCACGACACGTAATCGTGTCACTTTCGTCTGTTCTTTCTTGGTTAATAACTTCTCTCCTTTCTTAACTCGTTTGATGTTTTCTGGGCTGGTTAACAAACGTACAATTGTTGTTTTTGGTTTCAGTTTTGGAGTAAATTCATGTTTATTGTTAACGGTACCAAATTTCTAAATGTTTTCAAATACGTTTTGCCGCCTTTTTTCCTGTCCCAGTTTTCTTTACACAATGTCTCGCTGGTTTCCATGAGCAAGGAATGTTCGATGGAACTCAGTAAACTGAGTTCCGCGTTACCACTTTTTTATGCCTTCCGTCAATGAACCATGTGTCCTCTACCACAACACAAATGTCACTTCTATATCCATGTCTTCAACTTCGTTACGTTTCTGACAAGTGTTTTAGTTATCTTGATCATCTTGCTCTTCCATGTCCTCATGTACAGCAGTGTTGCATGATTTATCAACATGCCCATTCAGTTGAAACTCCCTGACTACTTTACATGGAGCAAAGCATTCTTCTGGAAACACAATTTCGTCAAAGGGACATCCTGTGATTGCATTGGCAAACAATGCTGAAAAATCATCTACAGAAAGAGCTTTCCCAGGATGACTTCTCATAAACTTTCTACAGTTTTCTCTTAAAGAACTCTTGAATAGCTTGAAAAATGTCTTATCTAATGGCTGTGTCCAATGGGTAGTATGTGGAGTAAGGCAGACCATTTCAATGTTGTGTTTAACAGCGTACTCAAGTGTTTCGCTAGATTTGCAATGGAATCCATGGCCATCTAGCATCAGAAGTGCAGGCTCTTCATTGTTTGGACGATGTTTCTGGAAGTGCTTCATCAACATTAGGAGAGTTTCCTTGTCCATTCTATTATTCTTAGTAACCGTCACAAGTGTTCTATGAGGAAACCCAGTAATTAATTTATCAGTAATTTTTTTTTTTCGTTAAGAAATTATATACGGTAGAATGTAGTGTCCTATAGCAGAGCAACACGGTATAAAAGTTGTTTAAAACTCTCTTTCTTAACTTTGTATCTGGTAGGATACCCGTCTTCCAGTTTTTCCAACAACTAATTTTGTTCCCGGAAACGTGGACAAACCAGTTACGTCACAACTGTACAGACGTGAAGCATCTCTACCAGCGCCTGTGATTTTTAACGCACTTTTCAGACGTGGGACGTAAACGTTTGACAGCTGCTATGTTCATGAAGTTAGCTCTTGCTACAGAGACACTAGTTGATTTTCTTAATTTGATGTCTGGATGCCGTTTACGGAATACAGAAAACCAATCTTCACCAGGTATTTTTTTTTCTCTATTGAAATTGTTCGGTATCAGTGGCGTATCATGGTCTTGTTTCAAGGCATTCAATATAAACTCCGACTATACACTTTGAGCACGTGCACTCCGTGTGCCTACCTGACATATCCAATAAACGTGTGTTGTAAACACGGAAGTGTATTACTGGACAATAAGTTCCTGGCCTCTTGTACGCTATTGGCTGTGGAGTATACCTGCCCTTCAGAGTAACGTTCCACAGACAACTCAGAGTTGAGTATAGTCACTGCTTAGCAGTGCACGTCTTGGAACACGACCACGATTGGGCACTGTTTGGTATCCCATTTATTTTACAAATTCAAATGCGATCTATCTCACTTCTCTTGGAGTCATACTAAAAACAATTTGCTCCAAGTTGTGTAGATGTTCCACTAAACATATTTCATGATTTTCAAGTGCTGTATTCCTCCTTAAGCACTTAAGTCCTGGTCTAGACACACTTTCAGTTAAATGACGACGTAGAGTTGTTCTTGGAACATGATAACGAGCAGCCGCTGTCTTAACAGGAGTTTTGTTTTCCTTCACTGCTTGTATTTCCCTATGCAAGGACTCTTCACTTCAGAAGCACCCGTCGGTCTTCCTTGCATATGTTCGTACTACGATTTTGTGCACAAATATTGCATTTAATGAGATATGTGGTAATTAAAAGTACTTATGATTTTTAAAAACGATTTCATTTGTGTTATACAGAACCATACTTCTTACATCTCAATTTAAAAGCCTACGTATGATTTTTAGGCTGAAAAATATTTCTGACAGGACGGTACAGTTCCAATGGTCTCAAGGGATTATTTTTTTTCTAGCCCCACGTATTAAATATAATTTAGTGGTGTATAGTTATGATTTCATTAAATATTTATAAAATAAGTTTTATTTCTTGAATTTAATTTCGTATCCCAAATAGCTTTACGAGCGTTGGGAACATTTTTTAATTTTTTTGTTGTTGTTACAAAGAGATCTTAAATTGCAAAGAGCATTTGAAACCGGGCTCCATTGTCATTTAGCTCTTAGACATAGTTTTCTTTGTAACAACTTGCCTCTTATTAACTTTAGATGATTATTTTATACTTATACTCTTGAACCGACATTGATCATCACATCTAGAAAACATGGCGAATGCTTCTACTGACTGGTAGATTTATCATAGCACTATTTGTTTCCCCGCTGTTTTCTTCCGTCGCTGCCCAAATTCCACTTCACTTTAACCCCACCGGCGCTGAAGATCGTGGGTGTAATGCATTACTTTAATTTCTCCCTCTAACTAAATGTACGTGTGCGTAGGCCTATGGTTCTAACAGTAATTTCGAATCTATTTATACGCGTGTATTTATCACATATCATATGAAAACATCAAAAGAAAATAAACAGTGCAATGTGCAATTTACTTTAGAAGTACAAAATTCGCAATCCGGTGGTATGGGGTATTATGGCCACATGGTAAAACAGCCATTCCGGGGTATTACTGCCACGGGGTAAAATGACCATTCCGGGGTATTATGGCCACAGGGTAAAATGACAATTCAGAGGTATTATGGTCACGGGGTGAAATGGCCATTCCTGGGTATTATGGCCACTTATTTGCAGTGATTCGAAAACACTCTGTTCTAAAATATATTCATACAGTTATAACACAACCTATACATCATATTTTCTTATTTTGTACATGACGTACAATGTGCAGCAAATAATTGTCAAATGAGAGCTAGTACAAAACCAATATTATAGCCTAGTAAAAGCTTATCTCTCTCTTAACTATCCATAGCATAAATACAGTGGAATAATAGCCGTCTGCTACATGCGAGCACTACGATAAACCGAACGTCCCCAGAAAACTGTAACCTGCTGCACAAGTTTAACCTAAGCCTGCACTTCACGCTCATGGTCAGACAGTCACTGGATGCAGCTGTGCCAACTGTAGAAAAACAAAATTAACTTAAGTGGTCGATTTGCCTCAGTGGCCATTTAACCCCGGCCTACCGTATACTGTTTGAACGAAGATTAAGAAAATGTATTAATGATTTCTAATTAAATGTGTTTCCCTTTATATTTACAAATATTTTATTCAAAGTTCCACGTATGTTATCTTACAAATTATTTGCAGTACAAAATGTACTTCTTTAATTCCTTTAACTTCAAGCATTGATAACTGAAGTAATAAATAAATCATCATTATTTGAGAACTGCATCTAACTGCTGCAATTTAACACACAAAATGTTATTATTTGTTTGTTTACAGTAAAATTAATTGCTATAAATATTGACAAATTACTGGCGATGTTGAATAATTATAATATGTCCATGAGTATAAAAATCTGATTTAAATTCATATGTAAGTATACATACGTGTATAATGCTGTGTGCATTGTAAAACAGAATTGTTTGAAGTGTGAATGGAAAGTGAAATAATTCTTATGTGGTTGCATACATTAAGACAGTATTCCGTACTAACGATATTTGAGAATCGTAAATAAATCTAATTTACTTTCATTAGTTCTTAATCCCGTTACCTTTCAATTATGCTTAACGTAAAGTTGTGTTGCAGTAGCGTCGTTTAAATTTCACGAATTCTAAAACGAACTCAACAGTTTCTTCGTAGATTATTGTTTGGTTTGATCTCCGAATGTACTGTGTATGAAAGTTAAGCGATGAGAAACGAAGGTACTGACGTACCCCTCAATTCTTCCCGAAAGATGGCGGCCAAACCACTAGAATCCTCCGCTGTTTCTAGAGGTACCGGAAGAACGCCACCGAAGCCATGGTGGGAAATTCGAATTCCTGTCCTGTAAATTTACCGTAGGGACCCGGAATTTTAGCGGTGGCTTAATATTTAGAACTCCTGTGTATGTGAGTCATTTCCTTGATTGGAACGTTGTTTATGAAACTCGTCCTTTAGGACGCGGTATACCGCAGTTTTTAATCACCATGGTTTAATTTTTATATTTATACCAGATATAAAATTTTCTTAATTTAGACAGAAAATGTGACTAAATTTGGCTTGTATAAAATTTTTTTTATCTCCCATAGTTTTCTCGTAATGGCTTGTTAAAGTCAAAATTTGCATGTTGGACTACACTAAAACCAACTCACTTACCAAACTGGAAAAATTCGCACTGAATAACGATATTGTAGGCTTCAAAATCAGCTATGTTAAACCACAAAATAATTTTTTTTATATTGAAAAGTTCAAATTTTCATTTTACATTTCAGCATTTTTATTTAAGTACCAAAAGTTTATATTTTTTGTTTTTATGTATGCCAAGTTGTAGCCTGCGATATCTTAATCCACTGTGAATTTTTTTCAGTTTGGTGTGTCAGTTGGTTTTAGTGTAGTCCTTAAAACTGAAAAACGCAAAATTTGACTTTAACAAGCTATTATGCGAAAAGTATAAAATATAAAAATTTCATAAGAATCAAATTGAGTCGCATTTGTGACTGAAATAAAAAAAATATTTATCTGGCACAAATAAAAACGAAAACATGGTGGTGAAAATTGCGGTAGACCGCGTCCATAAGTGACCGTTTCAGTGGTTCAGTCGCAAGTATGCAACCCGCATTAACAACATATAAATCAAGGCTAATCTTACTATCGTTATAGCAATTGAAATATTACACATATCAACATTACCTTCGCACTTTACCAAAAAGACACAGTCGTTATTATTTTCGCTATGTAATGTAAAATCAAGTATAACAAACGGTTAAATTATCAACGCGATGCAACCAAAAGTTTTGTGAAATTTGTAGTCAACAATTTTTGCACTGGAATTCTGTGAACGCAGCGAAAATAATAACAACTGTGCCTTTGATAAAACGCGACGATAATGTTGATATGTGTAATACTCGTATTAGTATAGCGATAGTAAAATGAGCATATATATATATATATATATATATATATATATATATATATATATATATATATATATATATAGGGTTAGTGCGGGTTTCATTCATGCGCTTGAAACACTGGAACGGCCTCTTTAAATATTAATCCAAAATTACTAATTAATTACGCGTGATCTCTTGTGCAGCAATTAAATGTACGAGGCTCCGGCGTTAGAGAATGTGCCTTAGAAGTCGTAACACTGGAAACAGTTTTGTTTAAAACGTTGGCTAAAACTATCTTCTAGGACTGCTATTGTTTAATTTTCGCAAATTGGCTTCAGGAAACCTATTGTTATATATTAATGCTTTTCGAGTTGAATTATGTACCAAGTTCTCATAAACACCGTGAAACAATAACAAACATGCATGAAAACACTCCCCGGTTCCCACGCGACCGTCTCAGATGTAAAACTAGCCATTAGCAGCCAGTGAACAAGCAGCAGGTGACAAGAGTGTAAACATGACTTTTGAGTTCAACCTGCAAACTTCTAAGCCTGCAAAATTTTCGCATCTCTAATCATCACCTGTAAGAGTCTTTAAGTGGGAAAAAACCGCAGTTTTATATTTGTATTGATTAATGTTGGTTTTGTGGAGTATATTTATCTTTAACAAAAAAATTAGACTCAGCCAGTTTTCCCGTAATGTCATTCCAAAATCAAAATTTGCATGGGTTTCGTTCTTATCCGTTGCGAAAACTAGTGAACATTACGGAATTAAATAGGTCACACCGAACTAGTATATATCACGCATTCCTGCATGACGTGTATAAAAACCCATTGCAAAATATTTGTATTCTTAAAACGTTGCTAAATATAGCAAAATAACCTCAACAATATTTTTAAAGCACAAAAGTATTTTGTATTGCGTTCTTGTACATATCAAGTAGTCCGTGATATCTAGTTTCAATGTGAATTATTTCATTACATTATGATGATTGGCTTTCATGGTGGTAAAGAACGAAAAACATGCATGCCGTTATGAGAAAATTATTTGAGCTAATTTGTTTTTGTAAGAGGAAAATATACTCCAAAGTAAAGTCGACAATATAATCATTATTTCATACAAATATAAAATTACGATTTCCCCCTACTTGAACGCCCTGAAGGTAACACCGAACAACGCCTGCGATAGAAGGAGGGAAGGGGGCTTGAACAACACGTCTAACGGAGCAGAACATGACGAAGATACATAATCAATGAGGAGTCGTTCACTCACCGCAGGAGCAGACCAGCGCTAGCACCACAAGGGCGTAGCTGCCTCGCATCGCTCTCCCGACGTCGGCGAAGTGCGTGCCCGTCATTTCCAGGCGCGTCTCGCTGGCCACCTCTGCAGCCATGCAACAACAAACATGCTCGTGTATCACTGGTAGAACTTTCGACAGAGCTGGATTGTTGCAATCAGAAGGGCAGCCCTTCAGGTTTGTTTGGTTAGGTAATAATATTTACTTATGATGGTCTACGTTACCTTATGTTGGGTTCATGGGATGTGATTTGTGGTGCTTTGAAAGGCCAGCTCTTCAGGTTAATTAGGTCAGAATAGGTTGGTATGTTTTACGTTACGTTAGGATGTGTTAGGGAGAGCAGGAGTGTGGCATGTCGGAACAGCAGCGCTTCACGTTAGTTAAGTTATGAAAGGTTAGGATGTTCTAAGTTACCTTAGGTTGGGTGAGGTGTAGCTGAATTGTTGCCTATGTGAAGGGCTGCCCCCCCAGGACTTTCCCGACTGTGGTGTATTTGAAAAATTACTGGAATGGCTGCCATTCGAGTAGTTTTTTAAATAAATACATCACTTTCATAAAAACCCTGAAGGACTGCCCTCCCAAGGGCCAAGTTTTCAGGAAATGTCAAAGCATTAAAACAAAAGCGTTTTCAGAAATTTGAAGAGCTGCCCTCCCAGTCGCTTAACAAATGCACCACTTCCTGACAGGTCTTGAAGGGCTGCCCTTCCAACAGGCAACAATAATTCTGTTGCCTCAAAACTTCCAACAGAACAACTGTGAAGTGCGTGAGCAAGGATAAGTACATAATGATAATTACATTTGGTGGCGCTCATTCAATTTTTAAGATGACGCTCTCGTATAGAAACAATTTTCTGCACTGAGACGAGGATATTATTCACGTATGTATAAACGTGCAGGAAAATGTTTATGATATGATATTTAAAGTGTATTTGATAGTGAAAATTCAATTTTGTTCATAGTTATCAGGGATTTAAAAACGCCCTAAAATACTAAATATCAGTATGTGTCTTATTGAGATCAGCAACTTAGTCTCTGGGTCATGTATGTAGTTTATAAAGGTAAGGAGCCCCATTGAGTTAAATTTAAGAAGTAAATAACGTTCCTCACAATCAGTCAACGCGACTCTGCACATTATGTATACATATATTTTCAAACGTAGGCCTATGCACAAACGGAACTTCGTAATTTTACCCATGGCATATCTTTGCACCATTAATATCTCTTTTAAGTTGAGACGAAGTAGGCAGGGATAGTTCATATTGTAACAATTTTATAAAGAGCCAAGATGCATTTAATTGTAGCACAGGTGCGTATCATTTTTTAGGTTTCTGACCCAATGAGGCCCAGGCAGATTTCGCTTACACAATATTGTAATTTGGGTGCCTTGCCAAATTATTTCCATATTCATCATATTTAGTGGTGACTTTTAAACTTATACCAATGTAAATAACTATTCAAATGTTAAAGAAGGCAGATAAGTGTACAGAAATGTTTTATTTACGAAAACCTTACGAAACCAAATAGAAATAGAAACCCAGGGAAACGTCAGTTATTATAAAACTATAAGAAATGTACAAAATTCCCATAACAACAACCTGCTTTTTAAAAAATGAAAATAATTTATGGCTAAGTGTTTACAAATAAATATCTTTGTAACTAAGTTTGTACTATGGACAAACATATAAACATTTTAAAAATTATTCCATATTATGGGCACAGATTGAAAGAGAATCTTAAGGGAAGTGGAGTGTCTGACCTAATTCACCTTAATATTAGTAGACATAATTTTTCATTCTCTAAGATAATAAAAATTTATTAGAAATCAGAGATTTTATCACGGTACTCCGTGTGTAGTAATGTTGCTACATTTTTAAATGTCATGCGTGACCGATATGAAAGTAAAATACATTTGTTATTAGAAAAATCTGCTGTATTTATGAAAGAACCATTTGTCATTTTGTAGCACGTGTGTTTTTTTTAAAGTAATGCTATTTTAGTATACGCAGGGGAAATATTCATAAAAACTTTTACCTTAAAGCTCTGTAAAGAATAACAAATATTTTCTGTCGAAGTGCTAAAATTCTGAAATTACTGCGGTTTATTTCAATGATCCCATATTTTCTATGATATATGATTTATTTCTAATTCTTAGGAAATATAATTAATAATAACACGAGCGCCACCATGTAATACATACACGCGTACACAACCGAAACGTATCAAAGTTTTCTTGTTTATGAATAACTTATCATTAGTTGCTTTTTGGAAATAAATAAACAATTGTGAGAATATAATAACTTCTACGTTCTTTTTTTATGAGCTACCGTTCACAGTTAGTAAATAAAATAGAAAACTAAGACGTGTATCACGATGCCTTGCTACCTAATGACAAAAGAAAGATTCATTCTTTCCAAATCAGTTATGCTATCAACATCTATTTATGTCGTATGTGTATTAGTACTACACTGAAAGACAACACTTTATTTATTGTTTGATCTAAGGAAACACAGGAGAAAAAATTTGGTAAGCAAAAGTAGCAATTCATTCATAATATACAATTTTAAAAACTTTTATAATTTAAGTTTTGTAAAAACAATTTTGTATGAAAGCTACCACACACACATTTTGTTCAGATTAATTGTGCCCTGCCAACACCATAAAGTACACAATGTTTGTATGTATTTCTTTAACTTTAGCATTTAGAAGATTTGCTTGACACATACATTGTTTTATACAGCGCAACTTTAAGCCCAGAGCAGCAAAACCACTAGGATTCAAAACCACGTACGTTGGTTAGAATCGAGGTTCCGGGGAGCAGAGCTTTCCCGTCTAACGAGTGGATTATTCTTCCGCGGCATATTTTCCATGTAGTTGTCAGTAATGTGAGATGGCAGCAACGTTGTTTTTAAACGAGGACACACAAGAATTTTACTCATGAGTTTCCATGATTTCGTTCAACGGACGATACAGACATTGTTTTCTTTCTTCCGTTTGGTTACAGTTTTGAAGCTCCGTGATATGTGTTTGTGTGTGTGGTTCAGGAAAGAGTGCACTTTTGAAACCCTATACGCTATATTTTCCCTGACAAAATAATTTGTAGCTTCCAACCACACTTTAAGGGTGTTCACGTGGCAAAAATTAATCATTTAATGTTTGTACAACATAGTGTTCGTTTCATTGACGTTACTAGTGACTACATTTTTCACTTGTGAAAATTTTTTTTCTCTCTTAGTTTTACCCATAGGGGCATGTCGAAGTCAGAATTTGCAAGTTACGCGAACATAGGAATAAGAAAAAGCAATTGATTTTCTCGAATGAATTAATTTACACTGAAATTATATATTTTTAAGCAATGCTAAAATATTTAAAAACACACAATAAAGTCCTTCTGTCTTTTACCATAAATGTCGTAAATTGTCATTGTCTTAAGTTTTTTTAAAAAGTACAACGAAATTTCATTGTGTGTTTTTAAACCTTCTAGCATATGGCCCATAACATCTAATTTCAGTCAAATTATTTCATTCGAGTATGTCGCTCGGTTTTTGTTGTTCTCACGTTCCCGTACATTGCAAATTTTGACTTTGACATGCTGCTGTGGGAAGACTATGAGACGTAAAAAATTTTTCAAGTAGAAAATGTAGTCACAAGTAACGTTTTTAAAAATAACTCTGTGCCGTGCAAAAATAAAATTATGAATTTTGGCCACGTTAACACCCTTAATACAGACAAAGCAAGCTAAGTAATCAAAATATATAGACTGTACCGCAATAAAGAGTTGATGTCAGAGGTAGCAATAAATTATTTTTAATTACTATTTTAGACAATGGGGTTTTCAAAAGTGCTCACTTTATCCCGAAATCAGTATTTTATTGCAAGTCAAACATAGTTAACTAAGATAAGGAACAAATATATTCCTGGAGAATGGTTGTTGCCAACTGCATAAGTACATTATGTTGGTAGAGTAATGTGCTACAGTCTTAAAGGAAGTTCCAGAGGGAAAAAAATTATATTAGTACTAGCTGGCCCGTTGCGGCTTCGCCCGCGTGTACTACTGAGAAAAGTAACTAACTTTAAATAACGTATTTATTTATGGTGTTACTATATTCTCTGTATATCTACATCAATTAAAATATGATATCTGTGCTGAGCAATTCTCTAATCTTCTACTCAAAATTGGCGACGGGTCATATTCTGAATCTGATGAACAGATTATCATACCTGCAAGCCTAGGAAGAGTAGTAATGAAAATTGCTGATCTCTTAGGAAATGCATATCCTGATATAACCTATACATTAGTGAGAAGTCCATTGACTGGTTGTGCGAACGTGCAATTCTGGCACCAAAGAACAATAAGGTCGATGAAATAAATGACATATTGCTGGAAAACAAAAACCACGATCAGTACACCAAGCTAGAAGGACGTAATGAAACAGAAAACATACCCAAATGATGTATGAAACCAAAGAAACGCGAAGCTAGCTGTTAAATAATACAATAAATACAGCTTTATCCAGTCCACTTCGCTGAGCGTACTATTGAGAACATCTTTGCTTTATATATATATATATATTTGTATATATAAAATGAAGTGTCCTGACACACTCACTCACTCATCAACGCACAGCCCAAACCGCTGGATCTAGAACCATGAAATTTTGAGGGAAGCTTCCCCTTGCCCCGTAGGCACCCACTAAGAAAGGATTTTTTGAAATTCGGTAATTAAGGGGGTGAAAATGGGTGAAATGTGTTTTAAAAGAATCCCTGATATCTCATTAACCAGGAATGCTATCAAAATTTTTTTAACTTATAATATTGCCAAAAGAAATGCATATTCGCAAATTTTTCTATTTGGTGAAATTCGAAAATTAAAGGGGTGAAAAGCCGTAAAGTGTGTTTTTCATTACTTCGTGATTTCTCCTAAACCATGACAGATAGTGAGGTGATTTTTTCTTTAAAATGATGCTGAAGTAAATATCTAAAAATAACTTTTACAATTTTTCGAAATTCATACTTGAAAGCCCTTAAAAAATAAATCGTGTTTTTTAATAATACCACTTATCCCCTAAACCAGTGGAAATATTTAAATGGTTTTTGCTTTAAAATAAATATTACGTAAATATAAAAAAAAGTAATTTCAGGATTTTTCGAAGTTCGTCCTTGAAAGCTGTTAAAAAAAAATAAAATATGATTTCAAATAATAATCTGTACCGCTTATACTCGTTGAGATATCGATATGATTTTTTGATAAGAATGAAGCTTATGTAAATATCTACTAAATTAAATTCAGGTTTTTATGACATTCGAAAATTAAGTAGGTGAAAAGTAGTATAATGTTACAGTTTTCCGAAAAAAGATAATGATTACGGAGAAATAATTCAACAGTCGTTTCTTTTTGCCAACCTACTCATAAATAAAACCTCTTTGGACTGTAGCCTCTACATACGAAAGAATTATCACGGCCTGTCTTCAACATTCACTCAGGTATTGTATAAAGTTTGTGGTGTGGAAGGGGTGGGGTTACGGGTTCGAATCCCGTGCAATACTTTGCTATGGGAATTACTATGATATCATACGAACATATTGCGCGCGCTCTTTACACTGAGCTAAGACAACTTATAGTTCACTGTTATTGAGTACGCTAGCTGTTAAGTGCCTTCATCACATATTTTATCCAGAGTTACTGTTTACATTACATAATTTCACGCGGGTGACGCCGCAGCTGGCCGGCTAGTTTATCTATATTTCTCTATGCTAATCAATAACTGTCTTGTGTAGAGCAAAAACATATAGTTTGCAACGTTATTTTTCCATGGTCAATAATCACTTTTAGGGGCGTTCTGTGACATTTTACTATTTTTCACTCTCGTAATTGTTCAATTTCGAAAATCCTGAGTTCGGTTTTTAGATATTTAAGTAAGCTTCATTATAAGCAAAAATCACCTCGATATCTCACATCGTATGGGAGATACGGATAATTACTTGGAAACACATTTTAATTTTTACCAGCTTTCAAGGATGAATATTGAATAATTCTGATATCACTTTTTATATATTTACGAAAGCTTCATTTGTAATAAAAAACCACCTCGATAACTCTAATGGTTCAGGAGATGCGGAGGATTAATTGAAAATATGTTTAATTTTTTACCGGCTTTCAAGGACAAATTTTGAAAAATCCTAAAAGTTATTTTTAGACATTTACGTAAGCACCGTTCTTATGCAAATATCACCTCGGTACTTAATGTTGTTTAAGAGAATTAGAGTAATTATTGAAAACACATTTAACGGCTTTTCACCCCCTTAATTTCCGAATTTCGAACAATTTGAAAGTTGTGAAATATTTATTTGCTTAGGCAATGTTTGAAAGAAAAAATATTAACAACATATCATCAGGCTGGAAAGTTATCGAGAAATTCGAGAAAACAAGTTTTGCCCCTTCCCTCCCCTTTAATTATCGATTTTCGAAAAATCCTTCCTTAGTGGGTGCCTACGCCGTGAGAGGAAACTACGTTGAAAATTTCGCGTTTCTAGGTCCAGCGTTTTGGGCCGTTCGTTGATTAGTGAATGAATGAGCGGGGCACTTCATTTTATATATAGAGGTTGAACAGTGTTAGTTTTGTAAACGTTTCTTGGGAGTTTATTATCGTCTTACAAAAAAAAATAGCTCAGCTAGTTTTCCCATTATGGCATTTCAAGTCAAAATTTGCACATTTTTATAGATCATACACCCTTCGAAAACCAACCATAAAAATTAAAGAAAATTATTTACAGTGATCTCACTACAAAATATTCTTGTGTTTAAAAAAATTTCTAAAATTAGCATAAAAGTTTCCAAATTTCAGAAATTCTTTAAAAATGCAAACCATTCTTTTAATGGGTTTTTGTATACGTAAAGTCCTAGCCAATGATATGTACTTTCACAATGAATTATTTGGTCTCAATATGTTGATTGGTTTACGAGGGGTATGAGCTAAAACTTGCAAATTTTGACAGTGAAATGCCTATTTTGGAAAACTGGCAGAGCAAATTTTTTTTTTAAGAGAATAATGTACTTCTATGTATAGGCTAGTTTACAAACTAACACTGTTTCATATAAATATGAAATTATGATTCTTTCCTTCTGGAACGCCCTTAAGCGTAATTCCTTGCACTGAGATCAAATGAATGAAATTTCAGTACTGCAGAATACGACTCCAGAAATATGTTACTCGGGGAAAGGATTTCCTCAGGAATCAGGCAAAAACTCTTGTCTCGGTTTGCTATATATATTTCTTATTTTCGCAAAATGGCTCCGAGAAAATGCGAATTTAATGAATGAATTTAGTAATATAATTATTCTATTTTTTGAATTAATTTTGTGCTTTAATGTCGAATAACACAAAAATTAACACTGTAGACCTAAGCAAAGGGCACCTTTCACATGGGTTCTGCGAGTATAACGTTTTAGTTATTAAAAATAAATATATCTCAAAACCGTCAGATAGAAGTATTGAGAATAGTTTTCAAATGCAGTTTTATTAAGTGATAACAATTTTACATTGTGCTGACTAATTGTGACTTAAACAATATTTCTTTGGGCTGCCTTGGAAAATCGATTTCCTTAATGGGCATGTGAATATGTTACAATACCTGCTCCCTTTTTTGTAAATTCTTGGTAAATTCCTCAGTTATAAGATTTGAAATGACAGCGATGTGATGAATATGTTAACGTACTAAAACTCAGAAGATATAAACTACTTAAACTAGAGCAACAATATATCAGGGAATGACTGAAGAAACTTTCACTGTTGCAAATACCATATATAAATAAAATAAAATATTCCATATTTTAGGCAATGCGGCGTTTATATCATTTAAAAACATCCGAGTTTCAATTTTAATTTTTCTAAACAATACCTTCGCTTAAAACATAATTAAAATTTGTGATGTTAGGACTATAGATGTTAAGATTATCCGGATCTACAAGTCTGAATGTCTGATATTTCTTGTTATGTTGCTGTTGAAAGAAAAATTATTATTGCTGAGAATCTGAAATTGTACTGACTTATTACATGGTATTTAACTGATTAAGAAAAAAACTAAATTCCATACACTAGTGCTGGACGAAAAATAAACAAATCAAATTCAAATTAACCTTTCTTAAATACACATATTATATTATTAACTAATATTTTTTTGGAAACATTAAATCTGTTGTCGAGCAGTGCATGCCGTTGAAATGTCTGTGTTGAAACAGTAGTCATATCAGTATTACTTTATTCATATTAATTGTGTCTCTCTCAAGATTTGATGGCTGCTTATTAGTTTGATGCACAATTTATTAAACAATACAGATTACGAAAATTTATTATAAATAAAAACACAAACATAAATTGCATTGTCGACTGTTAAAAAAAATTAAAATTTTTATACACACGGCACATTTGTTAAATTCGCTAGATATGCCTATATGACAAGTTTGAAAAATTAGTGACTATATACAGTATTTTACAATAGCAGTTAGTGTAAATGATTATCTCGTAATTTTGTTAAAATATGTTAGTAAATTTATCAAAATATCTTCATGATGTCAAGCATTTCAGATAAAGGTTACTATTATTTTCTAAACAAAAAACCACAAACTATTTCCATGTATGTTTCTTTAAATTATGTTGGAGTTAATTATTTGATATTATTTTAGTCACAGAAACAGTAACATGGTTTTTTACACAGCCAAACTGCCAATGTTCTAACTCCTGTGCGTATAACTTGATGCCAGAAATGTTAACTAGGTTAAAAATATTTCAAAATTGTTTACAATTCGCAAATTCGCTATGTAATAAATGTTCTGCAGTCTTAATATCGTAAATTATATTGAATTGTTTTGATATACTTTTTATACTGTCCCTACGATTCGAAAGTTACTTTATGAAGGTGCTTGTATAGACTGAGTTTTTTATTCCTTTACTTACTTCATATTGCTGTTCATGTAGCTGCCTCTGATTAGAATATTAGGGACTGTCATGCAAAGGTTCACTCGTATAAAGGGTGCTCTGCAACGAAAAATTCGTAATTTTATAAATGTACCAAATACTGTCCATCTCTTATACGTTACATTCAATCTAATTTCCCACAAATAAACATTTTTCTGTTCCACACTTCTCTTTCAAGCGCATGTCAAAATAGCGATTTTTCTATTTCCGCTACTTACCCAATGTAAAAATTATTGAAACGATATGAATTAAATAATTTTGAATGGAAGTAAATGGATTAAGCTACATAATGATACATTTGTAATGTTACGTAAAAATTGTTTGTATTAAAAAAATCGTGAATGTACCTAACTTTTTGCATGTCTATGTGTACCTGTATTTTTTTTTTTAAATAAATTTTAAGTGAAATAAGCGAAATACATTTGTTTTCACTAAAATTATTCAATTTGTATCGTTTGAAAAGTTTTTACTTCTGTTAAGTAGCGAAAATAGTGGAATCACTACTTTGGCGTGGTCTTGTACGGGAAATGTGGATCAGAAAAAATAACTTTATTTGTGGGAATGTCCTATTAATGTAACACATGATAGTAACGCCATTTTTGATACGATTACAAAGTTACGAATTTTTCGGTGCAGAACAGTCTTAAAGCATTAGCAAGATAATCATGACAGTGAATTTTGAATTAAATATAATGTTAAGTTGTTTAATTTTTTACATGATACTTGTTAAAAAACAACACAACAGTTGTTAGGTGTCATTTAATAATAGTGCCATAACGTGCAAGAAACATTATGTAGAAATGTAAATTGAGATCAAATACTTTCATTAATAAATTAAAACTACTTAGAAACAAGGGTTTAACATTTAACTGCATATTAATTATATTAACTGCTTTGTGTAGTATTATATTCAAATGAATTTCTCGAAATTCGACACACTCGTACAGTAGTCCAACTAAAACGAGGAAATGTAAAGTAACTGAAGAATACAGGGCACATGTTGTGAATGTACGGAAATTTCTCGAATTTTTTCCTGAATACATTATTCACAGCTGTAGAAAGGTTTTAGTGCTATTTTCATAAATAATATTGTTGCGCTTAAAATCAATGTGTTAACTTTATTCAAAATTTCATTGTCATTGATTCATACCTTAAATATGTCATTTGTAATTTTTTTCTCAGATTTCGGAAAGAGCTAATTTATGAGATATGTATTTTTCATTAAAGTAAAATTTTAATTCAAGATAATAAATGTGCTCCTTCTCTATGAAATGCACAAAAATGCATGGCATAATTGTCAATTTCCCATGACGATAAATCTTTGATTAAAAACTTTATGTATAGCAATAGAACACATGTATGTAAAGTCACATATATAACTGATAACTTAAAAAGTGTTTGTAGGTTTCAATAGTTTAGCTATAACGAGGTTAGAATAGAGGTAGTGTGGTATGCATGTCGTTAAGGGCGAGTACCTGTGCTATCCGCGCTGTTCTAATTCGGCGCCTCGTGGCCGTGAAGGGATGGCGTCCGGCGAAGCACAACCTCACTGCCCCGTCATACGGTCGTCGCAACAACTCGAGGAGCACCACTGGTCAGCGACGCCCCAGCGTCGCGGCGCGCCGAAAAATTCCGTCGAAGCGTAAGCCCGCGGAAGACGTGGTGTGCTGTGACGTCTGCGAGGCGCTGGTCGCGGACGTTTGTATTTTTTTTATTTCGCCTCTTCCTGCCGCCTGCCGAGGAATTAAGGGCGTGTGTTTGCGGGTCGGCCGTGTAGGAGCGACTGTGAAACTTTGCGAAGGGGAGGGGGGTGCTGTCGGGGCTGGGTAACCCTCCCAACTTCGCTATCCCCTCCCCGGACTCCTTCACGCTACCAGACAAGCGCGAGCTGCCTCTCCTTCTCCCCCCTCCATGTCGACCAGCTTGTCCCCCACTCCCGCTGGCACCCCTACCCCTTGCTCCACGTCAGAATGCAACCCGCCCGACACTCCACTGACTGTCGCTCGGGCGCGGCACACCTTAAATTAGCGTTCGCGCCTCCACGACGCGGGACCGAGACAGCTTCTTCTCCTCCCTCAACCCACCTACCAACCACAAACTCCGTAAAGAGGGGAGGGGAGGTTTTCCCAAACTTTTGCGTGAGCTCGGTGGCCCGCAGCCGAAACAATTGGGTTGGTGTTGAGGGGGGGAATGGGTTGGGATTTTTATTCCTTACCCTCTTCCCCTTCACGATCATTCAAGTTTGCTTCACAACAAAGTTCCTTGTCATGCCCACGAAGTTTTGCCAGATAACAACTTCCACGAGCACTGAGTCGTGTCGACAAGGTGTGGCGTATTCAAGTCTAAGTGACGTAGATGTCTGCATAAGTTAAAAATACGAAAGAAAATAATCGCAGTGTGCACTTACTAATAGTGTATTTTTTGCGACGCTTAAAATAAAAAAATCGGTTTTATTCAAAGTATTATTTATTAAATATGACACCCTTAATATTATCCCTGTTTTTGAGATAAACTTTATATCTTTTGTTGATAAATGTCTATCAAAATTATCATAGACTAGAAAGGGGTTAAATAATTTATCATGCTAACTAATATATATATGTATATATTATTACCAACCACAGTTTTATATATGATAGCTTATGACAAGATAAGCTGTTCAAAAGTCAATTATATTTAACTATTTTCTGAAATGAATTGTTTAAGATAAGATTCTAATAAGGAACCTTGCGATCGGGATCCATTTTACGATTCTCACATTGAATTATGTCAGTTAACAACTTCAGATGTTTCCTTGTCGAGAAATAAGTGCTTTGCAAACAAAAGCGCCAGTAAAATTAAATATTACTTGTATGTATGAGAAGTAAACATCAAGGGACATTCTTTTGTGCTAATTAAATAAAGTACCGGAAAGAGGAATATGAGGTAGGGTTGGGATGTTGATGTGCGCTAGTAAGAGTCTGCCGAACACTGAAGGATGCCATGATATAACCCTGCGGTGAAAAAGCTGCAACAAACTGCCACATCAGCCATTTTTCCCATATGCAAAAAATCGGGGGTTTACCCCAGCAGTAATCAAACCTGGATCTCTAAACATAGGAAGAAAACCCGGTATCTACTTCCCCAACCGCGGCCCCCTGGAGAACTCTTAAAAGAAGGTTTACATCAAAGTTCTTTTTTAGACTTACATTTCCTCCCAGGAAATATTTTAATGTAAATAAATGCAATGTCTGAGAATTAGTTGCTTCCTTGGGGTCTGTTCTCAACTGCAACCTAGGGTAAACATCGTTTCCTGTGACTGCCTTTCAACACTGTAGAATGTGCTCTGAAAACCTTCATACATGTTACTAAATCATATTTTCACACTTTTCGCGGAATGTTTTGAATTACTTATAATTTAAATTTTTCTATAAACATTTTTTATTTTTCTTCAGAATTCCGATTTTTAAAGTTATATCACTAACAATCTTATTTCCCATAGAATGATTGCGTGCTGCGCTTACAGAATATAGCCGCACTGATACTATATAAGTATCTCCGGCCAAAATATAGCGACACGTGTGTTGTACTGAATTTGTCGTTACCGTCGGCAGTCAACGTTAATACACGCAGAGCTTTAATTTACGAAACATAGTGCATTAGTTAAGGGAAAATAAACGAGTGAATTCCTTTATTCTTCCAATCAACATTTCAATCAGAATTTTTTCCAACAAAGATGATCGTAAAACACAACTTAAGTACCTTCTCTACCTAGTAACTGTCGTGGTATAAAGACACTAAAAATGTTACAGAGTAGATCTTCTGGTAATTTAATCAAACTTATCTTGCGCCTGTCTACTCTAAATCAGATGTCAGACATTAGGCACTATTGATTTAGGTTTAAGGAATCATGTGCTCATTATATGTCACATAGGCCCTACTTCACAGAAACGTATTACATTGTCCTGTATCACATTTATATACAAATACATATTTACATGTAAAACATAAATGTCAAATGAAACTTACATAGCGGGAAACAGTTAACATGACATCATACTCTCTTTCTTTTAGTGAATATAATCAAATGTTAATCAATGCATAATTTTGTTATAAAAATTTTTAACCATACATAAACATTAAACATGTACTTTATTAATATACGCCCATTTAAAAGTTTTCTAGTGATATTTTACAGAGGAAGCAGTTGCCGTAGAAAATTCTTCAACGTATTCAAATTATGATGAAACCACGAGAGAACACATCATAATTAAATAACTTTACGGAACACTTCTAAAGAGTGTTGTAATTTTTTACGCTTTGTAATATATATTTGCAATTAATTATTTTATTTTGTAAGAGGGGCGGGGTAATTGCGTGGGTATATAAAAATATACCACTATGTGTCTTGGTGAAATTTTTTTTTGTGCATTTACTTTCATTCGTGTGCCTATTTCACTGACGTTAACTGTTCTTTTGAGGACTATTTATTAATTCTTCAAGATTACATCCATAAAACAATTTACGTATACTTCATTACTATAACAGCCAGTAGCAAAACTTTGCTACATTCATTTTAAAAAAAAATGCAACGTACGAGTTTAATCACACAATGAGTAGCTGAGTGTTTACAAGCCCCAAATCACTTAAGCGAAGACTTGAAAGCTAACTAGCACGACATGAAATATGATTACATAGACAGAATGCAAGGGCATTAGAAACGGGAGAACTCTGAGAAAATCCGCCTGCCGATGGCCGAGCCCACCACATTTCTTAAATCCGAAAATCGGGAGCAATTCTACCGGGAATCGGACTCAGGTGTTCTTTATTGGGAAATATGAGGTCTCGCCTCTATAACAAAGTGGCATTCGGTTGAAACTATTTTCATAAAATGGTTAATAACAAAACAAGTGCTTACGGGCATTACATTTTCTAGGCCATTCAAGACTCATTTATCTAAGATTGTCCAAGTGGGTAAAAATCGTAATTTCATATTTGTATGAAATGGTGTTAGGTTTGTAGACGTTGCTTCATGGTATGTTTTCCTCTCACAAAACAATAAGCTCAGCAAGTTTTACCAAAATGCCACTTCAAAGTCAAAATTTGCACGTTTTTAGTTCTTATAATTAGCAAAAACCAATGAACGTAAATAAATTCACACTGTTAACTACATGACAGCGACTACTGCTTGTCACGATTTAAAATCTATTACAAAATGTCTTGTTTACTTTTAAAAATTCCTGAAATTTTGAATTTTTACCTTAATTATCGATTTAAGAAAAGTCAAAAATATTTGTAATTGATTTTAAAACATGCCTTTGACATACAGTTTCAGTGTGAATTTTTAATTGATTTATGCTAATTGGTTTTTGCGGCTTATATGAACTAAAAACGTGCACATTTTGCCCTTGAAGGGCCATTACGAGAAAACTATAATATTTTTTTGTAAGGGGATGATGAACTCCCACGTCACATCTACAGAAACTAACACTATTTCATACACATTCAAAATTAAAATTTTTCCCCACTTGAACATCCTTAATAAACTTTTATCACTGACTGTCTGACTGCGAGAGACAAACGCAAGCTTCAGAAGGTGTGGTACATAATTGAAAGCTAAAATCATTAATGTATAACTGTAGGTTTCTTGAAGCAAATTTTCGAAAATGAAACATTAGCAATCCTAGACAATAGTTTTAAACAACATTTTAAACAAACTTGTTTTTAGTGTTACGAACTTCTGAGGCACAATCTCTGACGCCAAAACCTCGTGCATTCAACTGCGGCGCTTGAGATCACGCGTAACGAATGAGTAATTTTGGATAAATATTTCTCATAACGTTGGCAAATACCATATCTAGGATTGTCATTGAGTGTATTATCCATATTGACTTCGAAAAAAACGTAGAAATCCATTGATGTTTTCAGCGTTTATTTAACTACCATGCACTCTTAAACCGGTGGGTCTAGATCTCTAAAAGCATGAAATTTTGTACAAGAGTCGTATGCGAGCACTAAGGAAAGATTTTGAAAAATCATTCCCTAAGGTGGTTAAATATGGAATGACATGTGCACGGAAGTTCGTCATTTTTAGGTCAGAAATATGTAAAGGTTTCTGCTTATAAATATAAGTAAGTTGTGTAAATTTTTTTTTTAAATTTATCACCTAAAAGGGTAATAACGAGGGGCGATTATTTCTATAAGAAGTACGTCATTTTTAAAGCTACAATCGTGGAATTGGTTAGGTTTGTAAGTCTAATTTAAGTACTTAATAAAACAATAGGTTGCGACTAATTTACGGGTTCCAATTTACGCAAATTATTTTTCGTGTTTAATTTTTTTAAATTCTGAAATATAGCAGATATCGCAAAGCCTTTACATAGAATTGTTGAACAGTGTTTGTACTATAAAGTCTAATTTTTTAAAGCTTATGTTTCTATAATTTTTGTTATTTATCTAATTCATTAAATTTTGTTAATTTAAACATTTAGCTAAAGTTATACAAAGTTATGTTTAAAAAAATTGACTACATAGTATAAATGATTTCCAACATTTATATGTAACGGTTTTGCAAAATTTACTACCTTTCAGGATTTAAAAAAATAAAATTTACTAAAATAGCATAAATAGTGACCCATGACCTTAATGGTTAAGTTATCAAAAGGGAAATGTCACAGATCGACTTGAAAATAAAGGAGCAAAAACGCACATAGAAACTGACGGGGCAAAAAAAAAAGAGATTAAAATATATTAATTTTGTTAAGGCCTTTTTAGTCCTTATTAGTTCACGAAGAACTAATTCCCTGCAGTGTTACCCAAAAACTCTAACATTTGAGAAAAGTAAGAAGGTTTCTGAGATGTTGCTTACGGAAAATTCCATCGGGCACTCGGCTAGTAAAACAATACATTTGTCTTAGGTTGTCAAATTGTGTTTTATCAAATCGTCTGCCTTTATTTGCAAGAAGAGCCTATTATGTAGCTGATCCCGTACAATTCGATGGCATGGTAAGTGCCTATTTAATGACTCTTAAGCCAGAGTTTTGCGGTTACATGATAATCGCGACGTAAGTAATTACTTTCAGTTGAAAATTTATTCACCGCCAATTTATATGCAAAATAGCGACACGTATTTACGTACGTGTGTGTCTCATTTGCGTTCCTGCTAGTTTGGACTATATTTATCACGTGTAAATATTGATTATTGGAAAGTCACTTTCACTCACGAGGAAAAACGAGTAAGAACATCTAAGGCAAAGAGATTTTTCTTTTTTTTAATCACAGGTGGACGATGAAATAAAGTGCAATTGAAATACAGTTGCAAGCGGCATTATTGTAAAGGAAATTTACGTGGTTTATGCAAACAATATGAACGAATGATTGTCAGCTGCAACTGCAAAATGTTGTCAAAATGGTATTCCAGCGAAACATATTTAAAGTAAGTTTATTATGTAAACTTTTTATAAGTATAATAAAAATTGTAAATTTTACCAGACCAATCAGAAAAAGTTATCACCAGTTCCCAACATTGGTTCCACTGTATTTTGGTTGAAAATGATAGCCAACAAACTACAACACATTTTTACGAAAGCAATAAGATTTTTGAAGTTTTGAGTTAGCGTTAATATAACTGCATTGGCGTGTGTCAATTTTTACATAGAGTTTTGAAGCAAAAAGTAATATTCTTAAGAGATATTGCGTTAAAAATAACTTATAAAATAAGATAGTACTGGTTGAAAACAATTTAGATTGAAACTATATTTATCATTCTGAGAGTCTTATAATTCATTCTGAACCTATTTGCTATGGTTGAAGTCAATTTTGGAAGAAGTATAATTAAATGTAATCCATTCGAAAGTAACATATTTTCCGTACATTCTTAGTTGAATCTTTGTGGCTGCAAGCCGTAACGTCTGGTCGACATTATATGAAATATTCGATTTATCCATGTTGCATGTTACAGTAGTGAGTTGTCTTTTATCGCCAGCAATCATAGTAGCAATGATATTTATGTAGTAGAGATTAAGTGATAGAATATAGTTGATCGGTATTTTTTTAAAATCAGCAAATTCCAACATACATCTAAGCAATCTATTGAAACAGTGTAGGGTACAGCTGGCATAAAATATCGAAAGACGGTTAAGTTATTTTTTTTTTTAAATTTCGAATTTGTCTTTTTCCTATGCGGGTCATTTCGCAATACAGTTTGTGTTCACAGAAGGATCACTCTGTTAGGGTCGAGCGGTTTAATGAAAATTAAATATTCTGGGCACAGTAATTTTTTTGTAAAACGTATTAACTATAGGCAATATTTTATACATTTGGTATGGCTGTGCGGACATCATTATTTGAAAGTTTCAATTCTAAGTTTCTGTGGAAACATGTATTTTGATTATTTTACTCGCGCCTTATTTTGTATGTGGGGTGGAGATAAAAGCAAAGCGACCGTGCATTTCATTTAATTACTGAGAAAAAAAGAGAGGAAATATAATGCAAATATAAAAAAGAAACATAGATGAATACATAACTAAATTTATGAAAATGCTACAGATTCAAAAGCCACAGAGATAAAAGTCTTGTAAATTTTAGACAAAACCTTGTATTATAATTTAGGTTTTCTCGCATACGAGATAAAGTAATATACAATGTAAGGTTAAAAATACAAACAAATAGGAATAATTTAGTAACTGGAGGAATACGGTTGGCTGTTTTCTAGATAGTTAATACAGAATTATTCAAAAAAATTACAAGAACAGATGAAATTAAAATATATATTATCGTCACCTCAACTAGCTTGTACTTATTGCATTACTTAAAAAATTTCAATCCATGTCCGTTAAATTTAATAATTGTAAGTTATTCTATACCGCACAGTAAATCACAAAATAAACATTACATCTTCTAGTGCTCACACCAAACCGAAATATATAAGGCTTTCTCTGATAAATTTGTTTGAAACATGTAGTATAGAATTATACTTACGTGTTTTCTCATCAATTGCTTACCAACTACGCAAGGTTGTCATCGAAAATAATATCAAATTTCAAATAAATAGTGGTTCTCTAAATCATTTGTTACAGCACAGGCGTTGTGGACACAGAGCGTTTAGCAATATCGAGATTTGGAGGGGGGGGGAAAGAAACAAGCTCAGTAGTTCAGACTTTTTCGATAAAGCATTTTTCTAGGGAGACGAAGTATATTTAACTTAAGCTTTTTTTAAAATTGTAATTGGCGTTCTAACATTATATTCAAAGACGCAGTGTGTGTAGTTATACTGTTTGAAGTTATCTAGTTATCGTGTGCGTGTGTTATTAGAATTTAAACGTTATTTATTCCTCCCCATTTTGCGGAGAAGTGTGTTTATTTGTAGAGTTGGCATCCAATCACGTGAAAGTTGTGCCATTGCATATTAGCTCTTATAAATATGTCGAAAGCAACATTTAAGTGACTGCTTATTTAAAACAATAGCCTATCGTCTGGACAGAACTGCTGTATACCTTCTTGTGAAGATCGTGTTTTATTTGTTTAAAAAAGGACCCATAAATATTTAGTTTAGAAATGTTGAACTTTTTTGATCTTATGTGTTTTAGTATTTTTCTACAATAAACCGTTTTAATGCCAACTTTTCTTACAACTCCGATAATAATACAAAATTCAGCTGTAAATATTGTAGCCTTGCCAACAAAGTAACATGATATCCTTTTGTTTGACAACTCGGGAGCATACTCTCGATTTTTGTAATAAAAAATATGTTACATAATATTCAGCATGCATTTGAATAAAGAAATGAGAATTCTTTGTAATTACTTTATTTTTGAATTTCTTCTCCTGTGCAGATTAGTTCATTTACATATTCCACACATTTCTGATTTCCCGAGAGTACAGTAGCTTTGCAGGGCAATTCTCATTTTGTGGAAATATTCGAGAAACAACCTATTGTACCCCGTCGAGTAATTACATACATAGGCCTACGAATAACTACCACGCAAAGATTGCTGTTGTTAATTTTCATCGTGGTTTCTGCGCAGTACCGTCTCATACATTCAAACAAACCATAACTATGTTCAGTTTTGTCGCACGGGTTATACGATAGCTGCTTAGTTGAATGTAGCTACAGTGTTTTTTTATAAATGTTCTTGAAAAAAACTGACCTTAATTTGGCAAGTTTTTGTCTCAAAGCTAAATGCAGTTATATTTCTCCAGCCACGAATCTCTATAGTTCATATAATGGGGATGAGAGGGTCTCTTATTCCAACATGGTCACACCCCGGCCGACTAATTTTGTGAGCTCAATTTCTGCCCTACAAGGGCTTAAGAGTATAAGTCAGGAAAATAGAATTTTTGGTTATTGTTAATCTTGGCAGGTGTACACTATGGTTTTGTTTCGCCTTAATATTAGACATGATTCCTTGATTTTTCATGCGGTTTTCGTCCTTGGTGCTTCAAACCATGTACTATATAGTCTGAGAGTAAGAGTACAAATAAAATCATACTGTTGGGACCAACTTGGATGAAGGAGAACCTACATGTCAAGCTATACTTAGTTACACTGCTGAGACCAAGTGAAGCTATGGTGAAACACTCACCTCGTATTCAGAAAGACCCGGGTCCGATCCACAGCCCCAGCCATCCTCTTTTCGTTTTTACAGGTTTTCCGAAATAACTCCTGCGAATGCAGGGTTGATTCTTAAACACACCCTGGCCGGGTACTGCCTCCTTTCCCTCCGCGTACCTCTTCCAAGATCCTGTGCTGTTCGACGATACATAACGTGACCCAATAAATAAGTAAATGCTCAATCCAGAGAATGAACAACAAGATTATGGTGTCATTTTTTTTAAATTAGTGAGTTTAATCTACTTGTATGGTTGCTTTTGTTTACTGATTTAATGGTACATGTGTAGAAGTTAAGATAAATATTGTCATGTTCACATGAAACTAGCAGTAGTTATAGAGAATAGATACACAGAGACAGGGGAAAGACCAGGATTTTTTCTAAGATAATATTGACGATTTCCGAATATACTACTAGTACAATGTATAAAACATGTAGCCTATTTCAGTGGAATAAAATAACTAAAATATGAAAATAAAGAATGGAACGAGAGGTTACGCCCGACCACGAGACACGGTTGAATACGAGAGCCTTTTTAAAAATTCATATTATTTTATGATATATACATATTTATTTGATGTGTGGCTGATCAATATTTAAATAGTTTATTTTTCAGCTGGAGAGATAATAGCAGCAGCAACATGCCATACTGGCAATAAACATTCGATTAATACAACCAGAAATTGTTATAGCTGAAGTTATTGAAACTGAAGTTCTTTGAGCCGAATCTGAGTTGTTTATTATGTATGTCGGTTAGCTATATTCGTAAGAGCACCTAGCACAATTTTACAGCAAAGCAGTTAACTAAAGTACTTTAAACCAGTAATGTTACACTTTTTATTTCGATTTAACTACAGTGTTCACATACTTAATATTTTTATAACAAGTCAATATTATGTTTGAGCCTACCAAAACAAGATATTGGCATAGCAGTACACGTCATACACCACAAAATATAAGTCATAAATTTTTATATATATTTTCTGATAATACGCTTGAACGTCTTAATTTGCTGAGGAAACATTATTATTCGAAAGAGTTGATTAAATGTCATTATATTCAAACCATAGGAAAATACTAATAACAATGTTTATATTACAGAAGGCTCTCCTGATAAAATGTAGCATTTCGACTTATACCAAATATCGTAAAAGGACAATATGGGAAAGTACAGCTTTTTTTGCATTGTTAAGGCGCGAAACGTTATCAACGGCGTGAACTGGAAACACTAGCAAAACACACATTCTTATAAATCTACTTTCTATGGTGTTTACACATTTACGAACAAAATTCCCCTTAGGCTATTAATATTAGAATGTGTTTAAAAATATTTTAAATTTTAACTAATCCAAATAATAGGCTAACTAAAAGAGCAGAACTATATTTTAAAATAATGATTTCATTTCAATTTATTAAAAACAAAATATAAAACAAAACTACCCATAGGGCAATGTGCAACTATAAAAGAAACAGCGGTCATATCGTTGTGAACTGGAATTATATAACGTGTCTTAGGTTTTTTTTCTGACTGTCCTATATTGTTCATGTATAATATTTGCTTACACTCCTAGGCCACGGCCTTAGAAGAACAGGTCTGGACAGTCACCTGGAAACATGACATCCTTGTTGTTTGGCTGCAGTTCACCAACACCAAGATACTTAGAGTGTTGTACGTCACTGGCACTGCAATCAGGGCGGTCGGGCTCAAAAACCGCCCACTTCCCTCCCACTTTTTCCCAGCGATTACAATATAAAGATAAACAATTTCGTCAATTTATGAAACACTTCCTTAGCTCACAATCCTAAAACATGGCTCCAGCAATCTTTGTTTACTTTATAATTTAAACACAGGAAAAAAGTGGGCGGAGTTTGAGCCCGACCGCCCTGATTGCAGCGCCAAAGACGCACAGCACTCTCGGTAACTTGGTGAACTACAGCCAAACAACAAGGGGGTCAAGCAAAATACGTTGGTAGATAGGCGAGTGTCCAGATCTGTACTTCTACGACCGTGCCCTAGGATTTAACTACCAATATTTATTTCTACCTCGGCCATAGAAGAACAAGTCTGGGTACTTCAGAGACGAGAGTGAAGTACAGTTTGATCACTAGTAGCAAATACTGATCTTCGTTAATTTAAGCAGCAATATAGCGGAGGTGTTTTGAAGTACAATCAGGCGTTCCTATATGTGTATTGAGAGATGTTGCTATGGTTGCCCAACTCACAGCCGCATTATACACGCTTCTATGGTAATAAACAACATATTTCAGTTAGCAATATGGCGGTTGGGATTCCCCATTCAGACCTCAAGGCCTCATATCCTTCGACCTTAAACATATATTATGCTCCATCTGTATTTTTATCTAATCTCCGGAACATTCCACACTCAACGGTATAGAATCGCTTCTATTTGCGGCGCGTCAGACTTACGTGCATTGTTTTCTTACTATTCTTTTTCCTAAGGGACTAAAAGCGGCGACCCCACATTTTTATTTGAGGATAGTTTGTAGAAAAGTTCAATGCATTCTTCCAACTTTATTATTTACGAATCCGGGTAGAATTTTTCTAATTACAGCTGTTTAAATAAGCGGTTTTTATCCATTTTGAGATGCCCCAAAAACATGTTTCTAATAAGCATGTTTCAGTTTTGAAATGAATAGAAGTCTTGTTTTAACCGTGTGTTCTTGTCGTAGATAAAAATATTGTGAATGAGGTTAGCTGTTTCGCGTGGAAAATAATGGGCGCGGCACTCTACAACAACGTTTATGCGTCAGGTGCTTAAGCCTCTTAAGTCCTAGTTAGCTTTGCGGTGGTTTCAAAAATATTTTATTTAACGCATATTACACATATATATATAAAATTTATTATTACAGTTTTAACACTTATGTATCATCGTTCGTATCTGAACTTCTCTGTTGTAATACACCAAACGAATTTTTAGAGTTTTGCCCGTTAAATATCACATATTTAGTTGTCAAAATAAGCTAAAATGAAGCAAAATAATTTTTTGCTAGCAAACAGTACATTATTTAAAAGAAAAAAAAAACGCAGGTATGACTGCACACAGTCTCAAATTTTTTCAAAGCATTTGGTAAAAAAAATATTTGAGTTATTTGTAATTATTTGAAATAAATGAAAGACCATGGTCTTAACACAACTTTACTAGTATGCCGTCTGTCACGAAAAGGTCAACTCAGTACCATTGCAGATCAGCTAGGGTACAGACCTGTATTTCCGTGGCCGCGGCTACTACCGTTAGTATTTCTAGATGTTATTATTTGGTATCTTGACTGCCTATGATCAGATGTGTTTATTTAGGAAGTAATGAGCTGAACAAAAGTTTCTACCAATTAGAGGGTGGCCATACCTGGTATTTTAGTAACGGTTGATAGTATCAACCAGCATTTCATGAGAGTTTGAAGACCCTACTAGCATAAATCAGTATTAAGAGTATGGTCGTAGATAATTCAGTTCCCGATATTTTAATAGAATACAGTTTTAAAATACGATATGCAAATGCTCACTCCACTCTAAATAGCAAACCTAAGTATCAAGTCATCTGTACACTTATACTTTATTTTTCTTAAGGAATCACCTCACAGCGTTTGTTTCTGCAATTCAGTAACATCCTGTATGACCACTCGTTACTAGTATATTTTTAGGTCACTGGGCAAATTGGAAATACAACGTGTAGTATGTGTTGCGATATGTGTAGTAGCCGTAACAATGTTATTATTATAATTATTTTTTTTAGCATTTTAGATGTTACAAATTACCCACAAAGCGTTGATAGGTATTGTGGTTTCACCCACAACGCTTTAAAATTATTTTGCATTTACCTACAATCCTTCGCTGCTACGGTTATGGGAAGATGCAAAATTCTCAATACGCGTTGTAAGTGAATTAAAAATACTGTTATGAGGCACTTCGTTGTTTTTTGTTACACAGTCCTTATTCTAGAACATTGTAACATTGTTTGAAACTCAGTGTTACTGCAGTTAAAGCAACTTAAGTAATCAGCGGTTTTTCTTCAGTTGATCAAAGATTTACCGTAACAATGTTGAGTTTTAACATAAAGGTCTATACCTATTTTTTACTTGGCTGGCCGAAGTAAATGATCTCCTGACATAACACGGTTTTTGATTGTGTAAATGAGTTTACACACTTAGGTACCGTGTTATTGTATATTATTTACATTGCCCACCTTATATTTAAATGACATTTTGAAATTGAAGTAGTAAAATTGTCAGATTAAACTTGTTTATTAAATCATGCAGTATAGACAGTTTGAAGTGCCTTTGCACTATCATATCATGTTCTAGTACACAATCTGGCAAATATCCTAATATTATCACCTAACACATATGTGTGTAATGTCTATCTGAATATATAAAATGTCGTACATTTATCTGCACTATAAGTGCATTATTACCAACCAATTTTGTGCTGCTCGTATAAATAGATTGAACAAACAAGTTGTATGATAACAGTAGACAGTTTAATTTTACTCCGTTTCCATTATACACAGGAACTTCTGTTTACAAGCTAAGGCGAGGCACATCTGTCTATTTAATTACTGTAAGCTGCTTGTTGAATATCGCTTATATGTACTTTTCTAAGCTAAATCAGCTCTCGAAATTTGTAACCTACTTTCAAATCTACGTTCTATACAAATGCGCGAATGCATATAGTTTATGGCTTTACCTTGTGTTACAAACTTCTCATGCAGCGATCGTAAAAATGAGTGCAACATATACATATATCAAGCTCACCCTTCCGGAACCTGCTGGAAAACATCCGCATTCTACATGCAAAGAATCATATCTACCCCGAACATGTCATCGGTTGGATGCGTAAAATATATGACCGCAGTAAAATACACGCAATAAAAAATACTCGTATAAACGTAAAAGTACTATGGTGGGTAAATGTATGGGGGAGGAGGAAAGGGGTTTCATAAATCAAGAGAAGTCGTGAAACAGACGTGGGATAGTCAATAATATAAGATATGTTTTACTACCAATCAGATTTCTGATTCACGCGAGAGTGTTATGTAAGCTGGCATTAGAGCTGTCCATGTTAGATGTTGAATCTTTTGAGTTGCTGTTTGTTTTATAATTATCTAGAATTTGTTAAACGTTGTTATTTATATCTTGAGCATAAATATATATTATATCTTATAAACTCAGTATGTTAAAAAATAACTGGTTTTATAATAGAGGAAACTGATGCATTTTGTGTGCAATATATGTATTTTTATTATTTGGAGCTAAGAGAATAAGTGAATTTCGTTACAATAGAGCGTGTTTACAGACGACATTTTCACAAGAAGTAATAAACTTTGCAGTTTCCATAGTTAGTTACTAAAAGGAAATGTGTACTATGTAAACATTTTTTTTCATGTATGATACCAAACACCATCTCAATCAAACAGTTGGTATTAAAATGTTATGACTTGGTGAATGCATAAATATACTGTTGACATGAAGACTAGTTGCGGTTCAATCAGAAATTGTTTTAATATAACACTTAGCAAGATATCACATAACCCACAAGATAAGCTATATTATCGAAGCATTTGTGCTGTCTGAGGTAGCCTCGGTGTCATCTAAGTGATATTGTAAGCAGTTTTTTTCCTGACAGACTAGCAACATAGCGGTCTGTGTTATGAAAATTTTTGCTTCTGGCGACAAAAGGCACGTAATCGATTTTGAGCTCTGCACGCATGCTTTTAGTGTGACCTGATTTTAGTTGTACGTGACTTTCTGCTAGTAGCGGCACTGCATACATTCTTACTCACTCATTTCCAGAGAGAATAAACCGACTGGGTTGCGTGCTGGCCAAACCACGCATGGTATTACTCTGTCTCATCCACTTTTGCTTTCTCTCTGCTTTCTGCGTTTGTAAGAAATAGAAAAGCCAGATTCTTACTGTCGACAATTCGCGTAACGCTGTATGTGTATGTGTGTGTGTATATATATATATATATATATATATATATATATATATATATATATATATATATATATATATATATACACACACACACACACACACATAGTATATCTAGAAACACACGCCTAATATGCACACCTCGCGAATCATGGGCTAAAATAGTGACAAAAATTCTAGTAGCAAAATGTTGTACGATTACATTATTATTTCCACAGTTTGGCAACATAGCACTGTACTTAGTCCCCTCTTGCGCTCCACATATATCTTACTTAGCTTACTACTACTGTTCTGACATTAGTATTATTGATTGAAATTAAAATTCTGAACAGACCAAACATGATTCTATGTTTAGTTGACTCAACATAGATGAAATAATACCTGACCGTGGAGCGCAACAAGGGACTATCTACGTGCAGTGTTGCCACATTGCGCACATGTAACGCCGTACAAAATTTTGCCACTAACATTTTCGTCTCCAATTTAGCTCAGGATTCTCGTGGTGTGCATGCTAGGCGTTTGTTTATATATATATATATATCGATGGTGTTTTGGCAAAAGGTAGTAATCCACATTTGATTAAATTTAAGTAAGATATTTTCAAGCTTAAATGAACCCCTCTATTAATTTGTCGACCTATGTTGTTCATTTGCACAACGATAAGATATGACGTGTAAAATTTCTAAAAATATTCACTAATAAGTTATTAAAGAATAAATTGTTATGTTAAAACAGTGCAATGTGTCTTACGACCTTTTGCCAAAACACCATCGATATATATATATATGCATACTCACATATACAGTAAAAGAACGTTCCAACTTAAACAATGTACCATATAGCAAGAGCCACTGAACTTCGGTGAAAAGCATTGTGTTCCGACTTGTTCCATTGTCTTACGTGCACATCTGCAGCTTTGCTTCATGGTTATTGGCAGCGTGTATATGTGTAGAGGAGTCATCCATTTGACTATTCCAGTCAGAATAACGTCCTTACGTGATCTGCGGGCGAAACCCCGCTCCAGATGCAGAACCGCAAATGTGCACATAAGGAATTGACACAAGTTGGACCAAAATTCAACAAACGTCAGTTATTTTACATGATATAGCCTTACTTGATGAAAAGAAATTATAACGTTAAATAACAAACTTAAATGTTAATTATGAAATGAGACAACGAAATATAACTTGCTATCGTAAGCATAGGCTACTTGGAAATACACTTAGCGAAGTTGTATTAAATATGTGTTAATATTGTTTGTTTCCGTTTCGTACAGTAGTCGGGCTGTTTTGTTTGAAATTAATTTTTCACCTGGCGTAACTATTATACGGTTTCGTTTACAAGCTTTACATTGTTATACATTAAATTATATATTTGTGACACATATAATGTCCGTGTAGTGGAAAAAATTCTTCGGTTTTCTTTATATCTAAAAGTGTATACAGTAATGGCTGTTGGTGCAGTTGACAGAAATATGTCATAGTAAAGAGTGCGTAAAGGCAACAACATCGTCAAAACTTGCTTGGAGACTTCTAATATCAGAAATGCATAATATTACTAACATACTTCCTCACAAATTTGGTACAAATTATTGTCTTGGATTGCTCTTTTTTACCTTAATTTCTTTAAGATATCTACAAATGCCAGTAAACTTGTTTAACGTTGACGTATATATCACATTCGCCGCTGACCCAAACTCTTCACTTTTTCAATCTACGAAACTACCTCCACAAAATATACTTGACATCAAAATAATCTGTTCGATCAACTTTCACGTATTTGTTTTGCCATGTACGGTTTCCTGTACCAGAACTTTTTATCGGTGCGAAATCGTGCTAACGAGAATGTCACTCGGGTCGCGGTTAGCTTCATATACCACCCCACCCTCCCCTTCTACGGCGTCTGGCGCATAATACATGAACACCGAGTGTACTTGGCACTCAGTCTGTTCAACTTAACGACGTGGCAATATAAACAAACCCACCATTATTTATGAAGTCGAGTAGGCCTTCACGCAAGTAAAGCAGCAGTTTACGCTTTGTTCCAGCGAACTATGTCTGTGGTAAAATTTACTGACGCGTTTTCATCCCACGCAAAAATTATTTTTTTAAGCAATAATAAGGTAATTAGGTAACTCTTAGCTAATAAACGTTTCTAAGAAGTTATTTTTGTAACAACATAGGTCTTAGAAGAATTTGCAGTGTGTATGTACGTGACATTACAAGATACAGCCATGTATTTTGAAATAAATAGACTGTAATTAATTTGAAATCCTTACGAAAATTAATGTATTTTTACATTTTAAGTTAAACAAATTTTTTTCGTAGGCTGCAATAATTTTTAAGAAAGAGAAAAATAAGCGGATTCACGATGATTTAAACTCATGTTCTTGCGTTTGCTAACCACGCAGTCTTATATCCAGACCAAAATTTGCACGCTGTTTGCTGTTTAATATTTGTATTTATTCACTGCACACCTTAATTACTTAACGTTCTATTGAATAGCACATATTATGAACATATATTCACTTAATTTCAGCAATCTACAAACTAGTGGCGGCAATTTGTAGATAAATACCCGTTTTGAGAAACCTGTGTGTTTGGCAACTAAATATTACTATGTTCCCTTACTAAGAAAACATTTTCTAACGATACACTACAAGAAAATAAAATGAACATCCTTTAACTTTTACAAACGGTTGTTGAAGTAAAAATAAATTTGTTGTTATGTACACAAAATATTTTTTAAAATAGAATTATGAAAACCGTAACAGTATAAATATTTTAATATATATTTTTAATGTCCCATATCCAGTGGCATTTATTTAGTTTGTTAGAACGGCCTCAAAAGCTCCATGTAAATATTCTGAGACAGATATACCGACAGTTATTGCACATTACTGCCCGGGATAAGCTACAATATTTCTTCATGGTTGAAGTTGGTATCCCTTACAGGTCTTATGTGTACCAAGAATCTCGCCTGTAGGGCATGATAGCGCCGACGACAGTGCAATTAGGTCACCAGTTGCACAAGAGAAGGGCCTAAGTGATTCTCCCCACCTGCTCTGAAGACTAGAATGTAGCGCAGTGTATCGAGGTCTGTGTTCTACAAGTCTTCCAGCTGTCACCATCTAGCAATGATGATCCTGTGCCGATACCCATGACATGACGAACCATCCGGCATCAGCCTCCGGGATCATGATAACGGTGAGGTCTAAAGTTCCCAAGTGTCTTCCAACATAAAATAAATTAAACTCCAAATCAATAACTCCTACCCAACCTTAATAATGCAGTGTAAACCTTGTAGTAATCTGTGATGTTAAACCGCGTAGAGTAAAGCCCCAATAATCAGAAATTTCATTTAACAAAAAACTCCCGCTGTTAATATCAATCCCTTAACTAGTTGTACCAAGTACCTACCTATGGCTACAGCCCGTAACGTACGTGTAAATCTGCCGAAAGGTAAGTTTATAACACAGAGCTTCAAGTATTTGGTTGGTGACTACCAATGGGAACGGCCGAACTATTACGTTAGGTCAGTTTATAGGCCACGAGAGGGGTCAGATGACTATGACATGCCGAAGTAGTTTCATCTGATTGAGGTCGCTGCCTACCCGAAAGTCGTGGCGAGAACCAGACTACGGATTTGCGTGTTAAATTATATACGGCGGTGCTTTCAGGCATGAACAATTTTCTGCATTAATAATATTGCGTCAGAAATGGAAATGCGGGAAAGAATAATATGAATAAATGTAGAGTGGAAATTGTAAATGATCAAAGTGCCAAAAGAGAAAGAACTGAGTTTATTATATCAATATGAACAATGTGCCAATGCCTATGTTTTGCTCTAAGACCTTATCCCCAATAATCACCCTTATAGTTTTTAGGATCGTCGAAAAATTGCATGTCCCATAGGTAGAGACACTGGAAAATCGCGGGAATACTGGACTGCTTGCTAGGCTCCAACGTGATGAATATAACACTAAATGTTTTGTATCAACATTGGCTATCGTTTATTTGTAGCATTGTTTCTCTCTACAACAGGCCCAGTTAGAACTGCACAGCTTGGATACACAGCGTGTGTGATTTGTCCCAAAACTGTTCACACGTGTCACGGTTAATATAATACAGTTCATTGGAGGCTATTTTTAAACATTTTCGCGATTTTCCAGTGTCTCTACCCATAGGTACTAATGCTCTTGCACCGCTGTTTTTCTCTTTTTCTCAAAAAACATATTTTTGGTACTTAAATGTTTAGAATTACCACTCTACAAATGTTTGGAATACTTTTTTTTTCCAGAATGAAAATAATACCTTGCTCACAGTTTTCCGGGCATTGAAATAAAAAAAAATAAAACACCTGGAGATCATGTGGGCTGTCACGAGATAAACAAAAAGTAAGTGGTGGCATGTATGTCGCTTCAACAGTTACTGACTACCATCGAAATTAATTTAACATACTATTTGATATCTTTGCACCAGCCAGGACTCTGGAGTAGCCAGCAAACATGGAGTTGTTTTTAGCAATAGTAGCAGAGGACTGAAAAGGGCTAGACGCAGCATGATTTCACATAAAAAAATGCCAGGTGATTCGCGGATACGTATTGTGCCAAGTGGATCTGATATAAATACTGAGTAGGAAATACTCTTTGGTAAAATTCCGTCCTTAGTTTACGAGAAAATTTTCATTAAATAAACTGCCGAATGGGAGTAAATGGTACGGTAATTGAATTCTTGAATAAATACAGATTGCTCTACACGAATCTATAACCAAAACTGAGAGGAAAATCCTTTTTTGTGAAAAGTCGTAAGACTCTTTGTTAACAAGAAAAAATGACATTGCTATGCGAACATCCTAACCGACGTTTCTGTCCACTGGCATTTTGACCTGTTTCGTAAACTACGAGCCTAACGACATTTACCAAAGCGTACTTTCTACTCCTTTCGTTCAGTTAGTCACGCCGTTTGTGAGGGCTGAGAAACTGTATTTTCAATGCGCGTGATGTTTTGAAGGTAGTTGACAGCTCTTCCTTATAGTATGATTTCTTATCGTGGATACACAAACTGGAAACCCACCTAGTTATGAAATAAAACGCATATTTTTATTTAACTGCAGCACAATTTTACAGCCTGGTTGACAGTTCACTTATACAATCGGTTTGACACTTCTAGTATACAGCTGCCTCAGCACTTCTAAAACGTGTTTGTTGTCTCTTTCAGTGCACACAGTGCATGTGATGTTCAAATGCAAACGACCAGCTTAGGAATTTTTTTTATTGCAGATTTAAGTTTTCCAGGTGTTTAGCAGTGCTATGGTTAAAATATGTGTGGCATAATGAGCGGGCATTATTCGGTAGGTGGCGGAGTAAATGAAGCGGGTATATTTTTGTCTGTGGTGAATATCGAGATAATGAGAGCTGGTTGGGGTGAAATGGGATAGTCATGGAGCGGAAATGGAATGAGAAAAGGTAGGGAAATGAGAGTAACGGTCATTTGGGGCAAAATGAGAAGTTTTGAAACCCTAGTTACTTTATTTCCTTCCAGTTAAGTTATATTTACCTGCAACGTTTTAATATAATCAAAAATGTCTACGTAACAATCAAAGTGTATGGATTGTATCATAGTAAACAGTTACTGTCTGAAGTCACAATTAATATATTTTTAAATTATTATTTTAGACGAGATAGTCTTCAAAAGGGGGAACTTTATCACGAACCACCAATGCAGTAGTAAAACATGCCAACCATCGTTCGCCGCGTTTCCCACTTGCGACATAGATGATTATGAGCTCGTCGGGAATCGAAGCCGCATCGCCGTAGTGTGAGGTGAGCGGTCTGACCAGTACATCAAGCCTTCGTGGAGAAAGAACATAATCAGTTCTGCTTGCTTAAGTTTCCGTTTCTGTAATGCGTATGCGTGGTCCAACTGGTTTCTACTAGAAGCAACATATAGAGACCGGAAAAATTGCTGGTTCACTGACATTTAGGCTAGCTTCCAAGAATATTTGTGAAATCGTGAAAACAATAGCTGTATATTAGTTGCTCACTGACAATGTGAAATGGGCCTGTATTCAGCTACAGTTTTATTATTGGCTCAGTTACCACCAAGAAGTGTCGAGTAAGTAAACGGCCAATTGTGAACGTGATACGGACCTATTGTTGCTGGAATTCTAGATCGCACCTGAAAGAAAAAGCGAATTTCTAGGGACTCTGTTTTTCCGCGAAAAGAATTTGGCCCCAGTTTGTTTCACTGCCTTACGTGCACATCTTCAATTCTGCCGTATCTCATTTAACTGAGCCAATTACAAAAACTTTCCTGCAACACCAGACGTCTGTGATTTGCCGGTAGAATCCCAAGGCTCGTGAGAGTTAAAATATCCAATCACTGACCACGAAGCAGAACTGCAGATGTGCACGTAAGGCACGGACACAAAGTGAGGCAAAATTCTTTTCGCGAAAAACCAGGGTCCCTACGATTTATCATGTACGGAGCACTATATAGAGACTAAAAGTTTTCGCGAAAATATTTTTTCACCAGTTACAAAGCAGTGTCTGCAGACCAGAAGCTCTGCTTCATGGTCAGCGTTGGAGTCAACCTGGCTCTGACTGGCACAGTCTAGAGAGGAGTCTCGGCACAAAAACACACAACCAATAATTATGCAGTAGATCTGCGAACGTGCACGAAAGGGTTTAAAACCAAGTGACGCAAAAATTTCTTCCCAAAAAACTTTTTCTCCCAAGCAATAGCTCATACACAAATTGTCAAAATATTTCCATTCAAGTACTAAAGTAGGAATGTCGAAATTTTAAGCGGTCATAAATATTTAAGTAGTACGTTACAATAGTCATCTAAACTATTCTTTAACAGAGTGTTTGAAGAAAAATTAATTTCAAAACTAGTTTCTAGTTGCCAATGATAACAATTATTCAAATAGTTTTGGTTTGCAGAAAAGCCTTGAAATTTGTTTTGTAAAAGTTATTTGCAACACCACATAAATTGTAAAATTTGTGAGAAAGTTTATTTACTATTTAATTAATCATAGCATGCTCGTGGCTTTCGGCCATACTTGATTTCGGTTTTACAAAATCGCTTTGGCAGATTCTGGGATGCTTCCTTAAACCGGGTCTGCAAACGTATACACTGTCCGGCAGTAGCTGCTGATGTAGGCCTACAATGTTCTATCACGAATGTACCGCATTCAGTTTTATATTCTAGCTCTATTTAAATGACTCGAAGTGAAACTCTTGTGTACAGTGGAACATAAATGCGCCAACCAACTGTAACACCAAATGACAACTAAATAAGAACAACGGAATGATTTTTTTTTTTCAGAGATAAGAGGAATAAACAGTTGGAGCATAAGGATCCCATTCTGAGGCCTAGCCTACATTGTTTATTCAAGCAGCAATATGGCGGAGTTGTTTTGAAGTGTAATCAGCTGTTCCTATATTGTTTATGTTTTGAGAAACGAGGTTATGGTTGGTTTACTCACTGTCACGTTATTCATGTTGCTATGGCAATAAACAACATTTCTCAGTTACCAGAACGCCGGATGGGCTTCTTCACTTCCGTCGGAAGAATTCATTACCCTCGCCATCTGTAGGTTTACATAATGTCTGGTATTTACCAATACTTGTTTCTTAAGATACAAACAAAATGTATGTTTCCGTCTAGATCTGGTAAGACTCTACAAAACATCTCAGCGTAGGGAATAGGACAGGGTTTTACCCAGTGCAGTATATTCAAACTGCGGCATCTTACTCGGTTGAATAACATTACACAGAACAACATATTGCAGGAGTTAGTGGAACAGTTGTGGTTTGGTAAGGGGAGGGTGCTGACGTAGCTACGTGGGGGTCAAGCCTTCGAAGAGGAAACCGCAGATTGTTTTTTGAGCACGGCGCATTAGGTCGATGCGGGGCGACGCGGACGGGCTATTATTGTGCAATACCGTCTCCCCGGCATCTGGCCACAAGAGCGTTGTCCTTTTCTTTTATCTCCTTGGGGTTGGTGGAACGAACCGTGTCCCTTGGAGTTTTGCCAGGTCACAGGTCACCTTGACCCTTCCCTTCTTAGGCTGGTGAACGTCCACCCTCACAGGTGCTCGTGTGTGTGTTTAATGTCACTGCGGAAAGACCGACGCCTTTTTTTAGATTCTATGACAGCGCGACCTGCTACGTTGCGACAAATTCAACTAGCCAATCGGAGAGGAGCAAGCAGATTCTGTCGTCGTGACGTGGCAAAATATTGTACGTTTGTAAAAAAAAAAAAATAACACGTAGAAAGATTTCAACACAACGCCACCTCACTGTGAGCTTTGGAGATATAATTTGAAACATGTTAATAGAGCAATAAGTAAATAATTATACGACCTCTATAAAGGATAATTCAGAAATAATTTGGCCAACTTATATAATGATTTTCTTACACTATTACAAGACAAAACGTCCGTGTAAACATACGTTCGGTAATCCTTAGTTTTTTTACTTTTTATTGCAGGTTAAGTTCAATGTGATTCTCACATGCGATAAGCGATAATTTGGGGACCGACCCCGCCGGCAATCGAGCCCGGATCGCCTAAGTGGGACAAACTGTGATGGACATTAACTTCAAACAATATCTTACATACTGTAGTAAGCTCGCAATACCGTACATATCAGTTTGTTCCTGGCATTCTATCGCTGCAGCCGTTGTGAATGAAACTGGTGGGTCACGAGCAGTTAAAACACGCCGAGTATGTTATTTCGAACGTCATGCAGGCGAGTTACCAACACGAAATAACTCCGTGAGGTAATACTTGACCAAATAGAATGTCGTAATCAATGTTTATTCTCTAAAGTGACTATTAAATAAGTAACCGGTCCTTCAATTCATTATAATACATTTCTATGAACTACACACGAAGCAGCAATTGAGGGGCTAAGATTTATAGTGGTGTAAGTCAAAATAGTTTCCACTTAAACAATTTTTGTAATAAAATGCAAAATGAAGCACATTCTTGCAATAAGCAAATTAAATTCAGAAATTCAATTAAGAGCGCATTATTTTTACCAAATGTTCTTTTTGGCAAATGCGAATACTATGAATAAAAACGACACTGCTAAATAATTGTGACTTACGCAACTATGAAACTCAGTCCCTCAAAAAATGGACATTGTTACGACTCTGAGTCTTCAAATAAACTTATAACGGCAGAAACTCTGCTCACTACTTCGTGGCTTTGACAGACGGTAGCATTAATGGTCTGCATTGAAGAAACCACGTAAGTATTCATCTGCAGCGATTTTAAAACTCCTTGGTAAACTTAAATGCAACAGTTGAGCTGGTATTAACCCAGTTCCGTCAGATGCGAGCAAGTGCTTTACCAGAGTGCCACCCGTTGCTTTTGAACTCGTCTGAACATTTTTATTCCAAATAGTTAATACATGCTGTCATTTCCGCACACATTATTCCTTTAAAAATCTTTTAAAAACGTACGGAACTCTATAAATACACTTAATAGCTATTTTATCGTACCTTTTCTTTACATTTAGTATTTTACATTCATTGAATGACTCTCAAATTACTTGTTATATTTCTTATAATAATACGGTTTATGATTCTCTCAGCATTTGTGTGCAGAATTTATGCATTATTCTAAGCTAATATAATTGCGAGGATAGCTGAGAACCAAAGTATCGTACGCAAAACGTACATTTTTAGTCTACTTTCCAAAAGAAAAAACTTATAAGTTCACCTATCTGTCTGTGTGTCTCTGTGTGTGACTGTTGGTTTGTGTGTGTGTCCATGAAAAACGTGTGATCCAGTTGACCGAATTTCATAAAACTTTGTACACATAATAGTACTTTGTAATCTGACTTTACTTTTATATGTTTCGTTTACGTCATGTTAATATTTTCAAAATGGAAGCCATTTTAATTTTATTCTATTAAGTTAGATATCTAAGGAACCGTACTTTAGAATTTCATCAAACTTGGTACACATACACTACACAACAAATTTGAATTAAACATTAGGCACTTAGTTCATAAAGTTTGCATATTTAAAAATAGCGGCCGTTTTTATATTTTTAGCATAGTATCACATATCTGCGGAAATATTTTACAGAATTTCACCAAATTTGGTACACATTAACTACACACAAAGCTGAATTAAATATTGTGTATATAGTTCATCTTGATTTCATATTTTCTAAATGGCAGCCAGTTTTATACTTTTAGCATAGTATTGTTTATCTTAGGAAATACATTTCTAGGACTTCACCAAACTTTCTACATATATACTGCATGCAAAGTTGACTTTGCGTTTGTGTATTTCGTTCATCCGTCTGTAATATTTTGAAAACGGTGGCTATTTGTTATTTATGTTTATAACAGAAAGACATGTGAGAAAAATTTTTCCCCAATTTACTTAACTGGTTTCTCGCATATTAATTTGCGAGTGTATCATAAGTTTAGCCTATATCATTATTATAAATTAATATTCCTAGATAACGTAAACGATTTTAACTTACAGGAATAATTTGCACCAACTTTGTGGAAAGTTGGCTCTATCAGTTATGCTAGTAACTTGTTGTTTATTACTAGGTTTTCGTAGGCCTCTGCATACCACGAAGGATGACTTGAAGTAAGATCGTACAACGGAGAAGCGCTGAAATGTGAGGGATAGGGAGACGGCTGATCCCTTAAATTTCTCTCAACCCAATGAAATTGTGCGGCACGATTCTCAAATGCGAAAATCATCTGGTGACCAACCACACAGTAGATCGAACCCAGATCGCCTTGGTAAGAGGCTAGTGGTCTGACTATTTGGCCTCCAAGGCCACTTAATTCTAAACTTAAGTATAAGGAGTGTGTTGTCTGTAATAAGGTACTGTGCCCAAGCACACAGCATTCAGACATAATTAAATAATCATAAAAATTGATTAAATAAATAAATTTCTGTACAATAACCCTTAAAGTAGTACAATTAAATTTTTACAAAATATCTTAGCCCTATAGTTTATAACACTGCAAAAAACTTAGGACTGTTTACATTAAGGCAGATTGAGGTTGTAGTTAATTTAAAAACACATTGTGCAAGTGATCCGATTGTTATCTGGTCAGTCATGAAATGTTGTATGGTTGCATGTTGTAAAATACCTGTAATGCTATTTGAAATATTTTAGAATGGGATATACAAATATAATTGTATTGAAATCGTAGTGAATCGAACAGAGTATATAATTTTTTCCAATCTATTTTAATAAATTAAAATTTTTGTTATGTCCCACACAACCGTCGAAATTGTCAAACCAAATATATATTGTAAGAAGAGCTCTTTGCATAAAGTTGTTAACGGCAAGAACACAAAATAAACTATTTATACATTGTTAATAAGAAAGATTCTGGTCATATGTTGCTATACATACAATATCAAGTACGTTGGAGTAAATAATTTTGTACTGTGGCAAAATATAAACATTTTTATTTCATATGAAATTAAATGGCGACATTTTTACAATTCTATAGTATAACTAAAAAAAAGTCACACAATGTACAGTCGGAAATGGTTGACCGTAATCAGCCTTTCTCCCCTTAATCATACATTATTGAGACTCACAGTAAAGCATAGTTAATAATAAAGATTATGATTTTTAGAGGGAAAACTCGAATGTTTGCTGGATATCGACATTGTTAAGCTTGCACGTAGCTATAGCTTTTATCCAATTTTATTCATCCAATAATAATCGCGGTGTTATAATATATATTGCCTGTTATTGGTCTGCAGACAGTTACATTGTCAGACATATATTGTCCAGTCTTGCACGGCAGAGTTTTCAAGGATATGTTGAAAACATTTTTTGCAATTTACCATTATCTTTCATGTAGCAGCCAGTTAACAGCAATTGTAATTTAACCAAATTGTCTACTTTATGATTTTTAGCCTACTTTCCGAAAGAAAATGTAGGCTTATGAGATCATCTTTCTGTCTGTGTGTGTCTGCATGTGTATATGTAATGTGTGTCCGGGTGTGTGTGTTCCTCCCCTTAAAAATTTTGAACCAGTGGACTGAATTTAATTAAACTTTGTACACATATAGTATTAACAACCTGAAATGACTTTTAATTATTTAGTTTACGCCCTTTTTATTATTAAATAATGGCGGAAATTTTAACATATTTAGACCATCTAAGGAACTAAAATTAGAATATCGCCAGATTTGGTACATAGATACAGCATACAAAGCGACATCACTTTGTGCATTTCGTTCTGTTTGTGAAATGGCAGCTATTTTTATATTTTTACCATAGTATTACATAGCTTAGGAAATATTCTTCAGAATTTCACCAAACTTGGTGCACATATACTACATACAAATCTGACTTGACTTTTGAGTATTTCGTTCAACCTGAGTTCATATTTTGAAAATTACGGCCATTTTTTTAAATTTTTATCTTAGTATTACATATCTTAGGAAACATTTTTCATAATTTCACCAATCTTGGAACACACATAATACATGAAAAAATGTCTGGACTTTTATATATTTCGTTCATCCTTTGTTGATATTTTCAAAGTGGCAGATGTTTTTATATTTTTAGTTTAGTATCACGTAACATATCTTGGAAATAATTTTTCAGAATTTTATTAACTTTAGTACATATATAGGCTACTGTTTACAATGTTTACTTGAATTTTATTTATTAAGTTCGTTTTGTATTTACTGTTTCGTAATGGTAGTAATTTATATGTTTTAGCATAATATACGATATTTGTTGGATTTTTTAAATATCATCAAACGTGATATACATATACTTCACAGCTACAAAGTTGAATCGATTTTTCCGCATTTAGTTTATCGTGTGTTCATTTTCTTATAATGGATACTATATAATTTTTTTTTTTGCATAATATGACACATTTGGGGAAATATTTTTCCAGTTCATAATCTCGGCATGCATATTCTAGTTAGTTGGTTGAGTTTTTGTGTAATTCGGTCATCTTTTGGAGATTTTTAGATATTTGCGGCCGTTTTTTATCTTTATGATAGAAAAACATCTCAGAAAATGTTTCCTCGTTTTAATCAAACTGCGAACCTGTATATAGTTTAGGTAGCTGAATATTTTTTTGTATATTTCGTTCATAGTATCTCTTAATTAATATTATAATTTAATTATCCTAGATGTTGTACGTAAACGATTCTAAACGTAAGGATTAATTTGCATACACTCTGAGGATTGTAGGCTTATCTGTTATGCTGGTAACTTCTTGTTAAATGTCTGCTGGTTAAGTGTCTTATTATCTCTCATTTATTTTATGAAGTATAATTGTAACCACTTTAGGTTTATTTGCTAATTTAAACTTGTATCATCGGGTATAATCAGCACAGATAATGGTTTTGCTTAAGAAGTAGCCTATTAGTAGCGTATGTCTTTTGGTTTTCTTAATAATACTTTTGGAAACGCGCTAAATTATACTGATAATAGATATAAGCTAGCAGTACATTTGCTGTTGCTCTGTCTTACTGTTTATAATTCATTTGTATATGTGATTGATATGTTCATAAAAGCTACTGGTTTAGTATCGGTACCGCTTCTTAGCCTACTTTCCACAGGAAACGTGTCTGTGTAGGTGTGAGTACGTGTGTGTGCATTTGTGTGCCCATGTGTGTGTGTGTGTGTGTCTCAGTAAAAACTTATGAAACAGTGGACGGAGTTTCATCTAACTTTGTACCTATGTAGTACTTTGTAATCTGTCTTGACGTTTATATACTTCGTTGACGGCCTGTTGAAGTTTTCAGAATGACGGCCATTGAAACGTTTTTCCATCAAGCTAGATATTTAAGGAACCGTACTTCAGCATTCCATCAAACTTAGTACACATATACTACATGCAAAGCTGTCCTGACTTCTGTAAATTTCACACATTCTGTGTTCATATTTTCTTAATGACGGCCATTAATACATTTTTAGCATGGTATCCCGTATTTTAGGAGATAATTTCTTTTTAATTTCACCAAGCTTGGTACGCATATACTACATACAAAGCTGACTTGATTTTTGTGAATTATATTCATCTTGTGTACATATTTTAAAAATGGTAGCCATTTAAATTTTTTTAGCATATTATTTCATATCCTACGAAATATTTTACAAAATTTCATCAAACTTAGAATACATTTACTGGATACTAAGCTTACTTTCCTTTTGCGTATTTCGTTCATCCTGTGATCGTATTTTCAAAATAGGGGCAGTCTTTATATTTTTATCATGTTATTACATACCTTGGGATATATTTTTTCAGAATTTCATCAAACTTTGTACACATATACTGCTGATACTGCATGTAAAGCTGACTTGACTTTTGTATAATTCGTTCATCTCGTGTTATATTTTAAAAATTGCGGCCATTTAAATATTTTTAATGTAGTAAAACATATCTTAAGAAATACTTTTCTGATTTATATCAATATTGGTACACATATACTGCATACAAACATTGATTCTTCTTTTGTATGTTTCCCTCATTCTGTGTTATAATTGAATAATGGTAGTAATTTTATATGTTTGGCATAATATGACTTATCTCATCAAATATTTTCAGAAATGTCATCAAACCTGGTACCCACCCTACATACAAAGCTGACTTGACTTTCGCGTATGTCGTTCATCCTTTATAATTCTTTTTGTAAAAGCGACTTTTTCTTTTCTTTACGATAGAAAGACATCTCAGAAAAATTTTCCCCCAACTTTGTTAAACTGAGTACTTATATATTACTTAGCGTACTGACTTTTCGTAAGCTATTTCGTGTATCACGCATTTTAATAAAAATTCAATATTTTTTATTTGATATTCATAGATAACGTAAACGATTTTAACTTTCACAGTTAATTGCCACCTACTTTGAGGAACGTATGCCTACTAGTTATGCTGGTAACTTATTGTTATCTTTTGTTTTCGATATTGTAAATGTATTATTTTCTAGTACATCTAAAAGATTTTGTAGTGATTTATAGTAGCGTTACAGAAAAGCCAGCAACAAATGTTTTCTTTAGAATCTTGTATTAATAATATTTTGTGTTTTTTTTTTTAGATAATGATGTAACTAGTAAGATGAGAGGCTGTACAAAAATGCCCACCGACATCAAATAGCTAACACGAGGAAAAGCTTTTTATATAGATTTTACGGAAGTTTCGCAAGGGAGGTATTGTATCGTAGAGTACCTTGTACAAAAGCCTTTTTCCAATAAATTAATTATAAAAAAATATTTTTCATATACGTAGCTATAATAACTTAAACTTTTTTTCGCGTTGTTTTAATAATAAAAAGTTATTAGAAATTACGATCGGTTTCGTATTTTCTATGATGAAAATGAGTTCGGACAGACCAACGCTAAATACATTAATAAAAACTCGTACCAGTTGAAAACCACTGAAGTAAAATTTTGTCATTATTATAAGAAAAAAATTACTTTTCATTAGGCTACATAACCATATCGAGTTCATGAAACTTTGTAGAAAGGAAATTAAATTCCTCCGCAGGCTAATTTCAGTTGCTGTGATATATAATTTGAAGTGATAGTAAAAAAATATGTTGGTCGTAAAAAAAGTCGAGCAGCAACATGTTTTTTCTAAGTATCTATGTAATCTACCACAATTCATGATCGGAATGACCTGTAGTAGTGACAGAAAATGTACGTGTACGTATAAATACATATGTATAAAGAGTGTCTATCAAAGTATTATTACGAGCTGTAATATATTGCTTTAGCGATACTCTAGGATTCCACTGCGAGAAACAAATTCCCTAATAATTTTAATTCTTTTGTTGCTGCAAATTTTGGATTCTTTATTATCACAATAAAAGCAAAACTGTTTTTTTTTTTATTTTTCCATATTTTGTATCAAGAAACATAGAACAACACATAGTTACCAGTCTCTTCTGCTTTAACCGAGGTGCTCAATGGAAGCAATTCGTTAATTGTCTTTACCTCCGGGAAACTGCCTCAGACGTTACGAGAAGAAAGTGAAGTGTCTCGGAAGGTATTTCAGATGCTGGTGAGAAGATTATTAGGATTCAGAAGTAGCGGAAGGGATTAAAGCTATCCGCTGAACAACGAAAACGAAGAGAGTTACTTGAGCTCGCTCTTTAATCACCTATACGACACAAGGTTAGTTCGTGAGCATAGATCTGGGTTAAGGCCAAGAGATCTACAGAATGGTAGGAGTTAGGTACGTATAAATTAAATGGTAATACCGGCATAGCGTTGATTAGATTAAGACTCTATTAGATCTTACAGGATTTAATGAGATGAAGTAGTCTAAATGTTTTGTAGATTTTAAAAGTGATCATTCAACTCTCTTACAATCATCTTACAAGATGTTTCAAGTGAGATTTAAAGCGAATTTTTAGAGTTAAAGTAGAACTTTATCACTTTGGCACTATTTTCAGAATCTAGAAATTATAAATAATGATTGGAACGTTTAATTTTAAATAGTTCAGTTAATCTTACAATTTGTATGTAGACCACCTACGAATCAATCAGAATCTCTGTGTAGTTACTGCTAAAAATCGTTTACTTAAACAATAGCCCTCGATATAAAGCAGAGCAATTTTAAAATTCTGCACAAAAAAGTTGATGTAGATGTGAACTCCCGCGAACGTCACAAATTATTTGCAGTACGCTTACAAAAAAACTTAAGAAAAATTCGTCAGTTTCCGGTCCAATGTGTTTACGCATATAAATATTGGCTACCCTCGTAAAATACGATATAACGCTCATAACTTTGAAATAAGTGGTCAGTTGCCACTTGCAAGTAGATATTTGCTCGACTAAGCTTTGTACTACAACATTTATTCACATACTGACAATCAAATAATACAATTTTTCTGAGTGTATTAGATTTATTTACTGCAAAGAACAATGTACAATATGATTCACCGGTAAATTTACATTTTACGGTAATATTTAATGTAGTCTTAGTTTTCTGTAACACGTAGCATAACTGTTATAGATTGATTAGGAAATAATGCCAAGTAATCTGTGGGTAACATTATGTATTTTGCGGAGGCTATAAAAACTGCAGTTGGCTGGATGAGTGATACATCCTTGTGATACATAGGCCTACTTATAATGAAATCAACAGGATTTAGCTGTTGAACTGTTGCAAGTCCATCAAGTATTTATGCATTGTGAATACGCAGATATTTGTAAATTACGCGTTATTTTCTGCTGGAAGACTATACAGCAAATGTATAGTGCGTCTCATATAATAATTCCACTTGTTGACATTTGTGTTGGCATTTATTTATACAGCTGTTTCCATGGAACATGTACTGTTTCCCTCTTCCACAAGTGATATTTACACAAACACACTCAGCTGGCTTTCAAACTGTGCAGTTTATTAAAATTAAAATAACTTTCTATATAAATTTGTATACGTAGTCTTCAGAACTATCAAAAAATTGATTTGTTACGTGAGACAGACTATACGTAGGCTTGTTTCAATTCTTCTGTTGGTTGACAATTCCGCGCTCATTTGGTGAGAATGCATCTGGCCTGTAATAAAATGTTCTAAGGTAAAGCGGTCAACCTCCTGTAAAGTTACCAGACACGAGGTGATATGGAGCAGAACCGAAATGAAGGGCAAGGGAAATGGTAGATCCCTAAGAAAATCCGCCGACCAACGGCATCGTCTGGCACGATTCTCACACGCGAAAATCTGGGGGCCGATCCCGCCGGGAATCGAACCCGCATCATCATGGTCTGACAATTCGTCCACCGCGGCTCCTTCTCTAGGATGACAGTGAAGGCGATTATCTTGGTGGCTAATAGCGCAGTAGATAAAACTATGTTATTGCTGAAAGTAATTATGTTAGTTATAAGAATTAAAAATGCTGTTAAGTAGGCTATTTTCATTTTTATGTGTGTCTGTGTATCTTACACTTTTGACATAGATCTACATATTTGAACGAGCTGAAGAGAACGGGAGTAGCAACTGTTTCAAATATGAAAAATGTTTATGAGACCAGCGCAGATGACGAGGACACTATAAAGTGTGTAACTTCTTAACGTCAGATGTGTTCACCTGTCACAGATAATGGTGCTGTTTTATAAAGGCGAACCAGCATCAAGAATGCTGGTGTTTCCCCGTAACTGAGTTATTAAATACAGGAAAGTTGGTTGCTGAATATCGCTTTATATTATTTAAAGGGCAAACTAAAATATACGATTTCTTGTCTTGTTTGATTCTAGCCTTCGTGGGTAGGCCTACATAAAAGAAAAATGGCTTGTCATTTTGCTAGATTTTATAAGATATATATTGTTTATACGTAGGTACATATTTTATGGCTGAATCAGCGCTTGTGTCAAACAGCTTTTCGCTACTGTAGATCATAAACTTTGATGTCGTACTAAAAGTTCACATTTACCATTGTTAAAGCATGGAGTCAATCCAGGAAGTGTAACAGGACACAATACAGTATAAAAACACATTCTTAACTTGAGTCAGTGCGAAATGAACAACTTCGGTGAAATTTCAGTCGTTTCGGTCAAAATAAGGAATTAAAGTTAGTGAAACCGTGCTGAATGGTTCATAGACTTAATGCAACTGTTTTAAAGCGATTTACACTTATTCTCAGTGATTACGTACGCCTGTTGACTAATTTCCATTTCAACAGTCAGAAATAAATCGTTAATTGGAATTTAAGTGAAAAACATTTTACTGATTGTAACCATTTATTCCGACATACAGTGCCAACTTAACGGAGTATCTAAATTTGAAAACGTAAAATAGCTTTTGACGATTATTAAAGGGGGTAATGGCATCCATGTTAACTTTTGGGACGTGACATTAAACTACAGAAACATTAACTGGTGCTCACTATAAGTTGTAGACAGAAAAACATTGATAATGCTAATAACAATCCATGAAGAAATTATTAACATCTGCTGTACCAAGGATGAACACAAAAGTGAATAACCGTAACAGACAGGTGAACCACCACTCGTGGCAGACAGCAAAAATTGATATTCCTTCTGAACTGTGACTACATTTAATCACAGAATTTCTTAGAGCGAGAAGACTCCTTCGTAACACCAGTAGCATTTTTAAATTTGCAGAAGCCCATTTACGTTGCCAATCGAAATGCATTGCAGTATTAATGCAGCAGGACTAACAATTTGATAAGCAGATATCAGCATAACAACGCTTCGTTGGTGTTACGTAAACATGCCTGACGATAATATGTAGATATGCACCAGTTTTGCAGTTTCATCTAACAACAGCGTAGAATCCTCAGTCCTATACACGCATAGGTAAAATTTGATTATATGTGGGGTTATGAACAATTAACGAAAATAATTTTGCCCCAGTTTGTCTCAGTGACTTGCGGGCACATCTGAAGCTCTGCTTCATGGTTACTTGTACAGGCTGTTCGGAATAAAGTGAGCACTTACAAAACCCCTGCAAATGCTATACTTTCAGCCAATGCGCATTTTTCCGCGCGTAACGCCTAACGACGGGAAATATCTAACCTGTCTGGACACATTACTTGATGTCTGCGCGTGAAAGATTAAATGTGTAGTCAGTCGGGATACGCATGTAATTTGATTTAAAAAATTATATTAATTATATGAAATGCAAATACGTCTAATTCAGTTAATGTTATTTCTATATTTTTGTATTTAAATAGGATAACACGCGGAACTAAATTCAGCAAATCGCTGTCAATCATACAAGTTGTAAGGTAACTATTATCGATGTTGAATTATATGCAGTAAATGCTGGTGATTTTTTTCAAAGGGTAAATCTTAAGTGATCACTTTATTCCGAACAACCTATAGCAGAGTCTATGTAAAGTCACGTCTATGATTTGACTGCGCCAACCACAGTTAGGTTACTGCGACACCAGACGTCTGTTATTTGCTGGCAGAATCCCGAGAAACTTAAAAGTTTAACATCCAATCAGGACTGCAGCTGTGCATATAAAGCACTGAAGCAAACTGGGGCTAAATTCTTTCTGCAAAAGTTCATGTCCCTAACAGGCGAGTGTTTGTGGGAAACGATATAAATGCCGAATAGTAAGTTTTTCAGGAAATGAAAAAAAGCCTGTGAACTGTTACAGAAAAATTAGAAAAAATATTTCTTCTGATGGCACTTGTGTTATTCTCCGTGTAAACAGTTATAGAGTTACACCAAGTGCATTCTACGGACTTTTTTTTTTTACCTTAACAATGCATTATTGGCACTTAATATCACTTCCTACGGCATTGGCAACAGGGCATTTATTTATTTTTAATGGAAAACCTCAAAATGTGATTTTTCGGCACTAATATCGTTTCCTACAAACACTCCTCAATTATGTGGCTTCTAACCGTACAACCGTACAAGCGGGTCGCACGCGACAGGCCTACGAATTATTTTCCTATTTACTACTGGTTTGCAGTAGTCAAATGTGCGTCTGATCGTAGACGTGACGTTAAAGTATACGTACTTGGCATTAAACCGTAGCTAGAATATATTTGCGGAAAATGTAACTTTAATAATGCAACTGCAGCCAATACTTTACCGAAAATTGTTCGTGAATATCTCTGTCGTTACAATATTCATTCTTGAAATTATTTTTTGCTATCTGACACGATTTCCTAGTAACGAATAAGACTTATAATCTAATTAATAAGTTACACGAATTAGTTTATTTAGCTGACATGTATTTTATGCAATATTCTAAAGGTGCAATCAATTGTTAATACTTTAGGCTATAACATTATTGAAGGGTCGCTGTGGTTAGGTGGTCAGACTGTTGGAAAGATAAATTTGAAGTACAGAACAAACGCATAAAATATATTTTGTTAGCTTAGGTTGCAAGCTTGCAAAGCAATATAAGCTTATGTTTGGGTGACAAGGACAAATACAGGAGAGAGTACAAAATGTGTTGTAGGAATTAGGAAAACTTAAAACGTAAAATGTGATTTTAAATGTTTGCTCGCATAACTATTCACCGCCTGTAAAATAAGAATTTGACCATAAATCATATACATCTCACCAAGGTCAGAAAGAAAGCGAGAGAGAGAGAGAGAGAGAGAGAGAGAGAAAGAGAGAGAATTGTTCATATTGCCACATTGGTTAAAAAAAATACTCATTACAAAAGGAAAAATTCGAAAGTTACATGTTAAAAAATCAAGCCTTGCTGACTGCGAACGTATGAAAAAAAGTTCGCATGATGTTATTTTAAGCTAATCGTGGGTGTTTATTCTTTGACATCTTCACAGTTGTAGATGCATTGCATGCAATATGTATTAAGGAATGTAGGCTCTACCGAAGTGAGAAAATAATGATATCACTGTTTCAAAATTTTACGATGCAAGAGTGCAAACTAATTGTTACATGTGCAATGATTGGCTTGATTTAAGTAACGTGTTATTAGTACATGTGTCTAACTCAAAATTTTTGGTACTTTGGAGTGTATGAAGCACATTTATACCCTTTTAGACCAAAATGGTTTCCAGAACATTATTTCAGTTTAATTTTGATATCAATCCCTAGAGATAGGCAAAATTCGCGGGTTCACTGACCTGAAGACTAACCTTCAAGAATATCTGCTTCCTGAAGCAGACAACAGCTGCTCATTGGCTTCTCTCTGACAAAATAGTATCGCATAGTTGGACATGCATTCAGTTGCTACGTTGTTATCAGCTCAGCGTTTTCAGAAAGGTGTCTAACGCAAGGCTAAACTGCGTGAGCGAAATTATTTTAAAATTTTTTCAATTATTGCTTATGCCCAAACAAACGCGAATTTTTCATCTCCTTTCTAATCACTTCAGGCGAATACTAATATGGTTAGTTACAGTATATATAATACCGGCCCTGCCTCATTCCTTATTATTTCCTTCATGGACCTTAAAGGCTGTTCGAATATACATAAATACCGCAAATCAATAAACAATCTAAATAATAAGCGCTATTAATACATTACTGTATTGTAAACATTACATGATATTACTTTAATTTCTGTCAACAAACAGTAGGTATATTTCTTTCAATAAGTTGTTCTGTTTCACAGATCATTGGTCGACAAGTAAACAATTTGTCTTGTCTCACTCTCATTTCTTCTAAGATACATTTAAATTATGTGTGAAAATTTTTATAATTTGTAATTTTCCGCTCAAAGCGGTAGATTCCTACCAATATCATTTAGTTCTAGCTTGTAAAATACCTGTTTTATCTAAGATAAATATAAGAACATTTCGTTTGCCTTATCCATTAAATCAGTCTGAAAATGTTTATATAAATTTGTAACAAAGTAAAGAAATAATAATAAACTCATGTTATTGTGAAGCTTTTAACACGTTATTACGCAACCAACTAAGCAAACGCCTTATGTAACCTATAAAGTGTTGAGAGAAACTTTTCATTGAGTGTTAATTAAGGTAGGAGCAGCTATAGTTAATTTGCTCATTGAGTGTTAATTAAGGTAGGAGCAGCTATAGTTAATTTGCGTTTAAGTATTCGGGTACGAGCTGCTTTTCGTTCATGTATTACATTTATTTCAGTGTTAAGAAAATGAGAATGCCGTATCGTAAAGGTTTGTAAGAACAAACTTTTAAATTAACCAGTTTTAATTCAATTAGAGTTGGAAAACATCAATAGTGATTTTAAGTTAATATGTGCCGACAGTGCTAGAAATAATAATTATTTGTATATACTGCTGTTTATTAATGTTTAGTATTTTGCTCGAAAATTGCGGATTTTGTAATCTTTGAAAGATTTCTGTAACGGAGATGTACGAAAAAACTAATGTTTTTTATTGTGTTTTACTCCACCGCTAGTCTATCGTCTGCTGGAATTCCTCTGACTGTCCGAGTGCCAGAAGTGGGAAGGACGCTAGTTCTAGAAACATCGCATCTCTTGACGTCACGAAGAGTGTACTGTTATCCGCGTTGTTGTATTTTGTTATTATTTGACTTATCTACGCCCATCTCTGTCGCAGTGTTCATTTGTGTTGCTCTCGTGTCTTTGGTCCAGCACTGTCGCCATTTTCTTGCAACTTTTTTGGTGCTTGTATATTTTATTTTTCCTTTTTTTATTTTCTCGTTTTAAAAATCACATTTTTGTTAATATTATATTGAAAATTTTCATACTTCGGAATTATTTGTATTTTTATTTCCTACGGTTAGGTATGGTTTCCTTGTTTTTTTTTTCTGCCGTAATTTTGTTGTTCTCTTTCTAGTCTTTAGTCATTTTATAATACTGTAAGTTTTCTGCGATTTAACAAGATTCTTTGGCAACGGCGAATATAGGAAAAAAAACCCTTCGTTTATTCATTGCAGATTTCGAGATGAAATAAATGGCACAAGACATCATTTTGGCAGCCTAACAGCATTCTTCTCAGCAGAAAGAATGTTTATATCGTCACCCAAATTGATAATCCTCATATCTTAATTTTGCATTAGTTCAGAGACGCGAAAAAAAACTGTTTACCATCACACACATCGAAAAAAAAATTCATAATATTATTATAAAACTAACCGTCGCAGTTGCTATGCCCATTGCAATTTTCGTGTACCCCGTTATGCCCCTCTACCTCATATTGCAAACCCCTCTCCCAAATGACCAAAACATTCGTGGGCCCACGCATATCTTGTTAAAGCATTTAAGTAATTTTTTAGGGTATCACATTCTGCCCCTCTGCTTCGTATTTTTTTTGCAGAAACATTTGTGGTTGCATGTACAACTTAACCATATTTTTGGATACCCATAATCCCTTTTTAGCACATTTTGCCCAGTCCAAACCCAGATTTTCTTGCAAAAATCTTCGAGTGCACACTCACAACAAAACTTGCACAAGTTTCACAGCAATAGCCTAAATGGTAGTAGGAAGCATTTGTTTATATTGCAAGCAGAAGACAGCCACACAGACATCCATATATATATATATATATATATATATATATATATATATATATATATATATATATATATATATATATATATATATATATGAACGTAAAATATAGGTGTGTATGTTTGTGTATATGTACACACACACTTATATTTTCCCTTAAAAAATCTTTTTTGTAAGTATCTTAACCTTGAGATTATTGAAAAGTGTAAAATCTAAACAAAAAATAAATTGTGTCACGAGGTTTTGCTATTATCTTCATGCCGTGACCTCAGAAATTGAGCATCAAGCAAATGCTCGGATGTTCTGCGGCTTGAAAATTATTCTCTTACCAAGAATGACGTCACATCGTCCGTAATCATTTAGAGATTAGAGTGTTAGGGGGACCTGCAACCATTAAGGTCCCCACCCCTCTTAGGCTCACGAGACTGCTTCAACGACCTCTTTGAGCGCGGCGTGTGTTGGATTATCTGTGCTTAATGGCTTAATGTCTCCGGTACGGTCTCGCCTTCGTGCATTTAAATAAAGGACAACCGGGGGAGGCAAGTAATGGAAGTGTTTCTGCTTCCCTTCTTCGAGCGAAGAAAAGGGTTAAATAGAGATGAGCAGATAAGGCGCAAGAACATCTTTCTCTAAATTGGTAGTGAGAAGTAAAATATTGAGATAAAGATATCTGTTTGTCAATGTACCGTATACTTCATATTTTTAATATACCATTCATAGCTCTACTTGTATTATTTAACCGACAAATTCTGTACACTTCCCTGGAATATTGATTAAACAGTTAACGTAATAACAATCTAAAAGTAGTACCGAACGCGTGATTCAAAAAGTATACCGTGTAACCTTTCTTTGCAACACCAAAATAAAGTCACATCCTTAAAGGATGCCAAGTTTTGCCTCCTACCAAGACGATTTGGGTTCAATTCCTAGCGGGGTCAGCGGGGTCTAACCGGAATTTTCGCATGTCGGAACCGTACCGGACGATATCATTGGTTTGTGGGTTTACATGGTGATCTTTCGTCTATTCCCTCACATTTTCCCATTATAGATTAATTTCGTCTCATTCCCATATCCTTCTCATGTCATACCTATACAGCGCTGATGTTCTAATTGTTCATCGTTGAGCAAAATACTTTCGCTTCACATCAGTAGAAAACTAATTTGCTATAGTAACACTTATTCAGTTGACCATTCATACTTTAATGATTGAGGTAGAATATGCATCTACAGTTTTTTTTTTCAAAAGGACGTCAATTAAAATTTTACTTTGGTATGCGATGGCTATCATTCTAATGCCAGTTAAACATTTTTGTGGTAAGGCTATGATTCATGAATGAAATATATAGATTTTCTGTTTTTAATTTTTTTACACAAGAATAAAACGTAAGCATAAGTAGTTCCTTTGTCTGGGGGGCTAATAACAGACTCCAACCAACTTGAGCACACCCGTAGCACTACATTTGTCGATGATAAATAACACAAGGGCAATAACTAACTTTCAAATTTAGCACATAGCCGTTATATAATACATCTCAACTCATGTTGCCCGAGCTGCCGAGATACTCGGATCATAACAACCACAGTTTTTGCGCTGAAACTTACGTAGTTAATTTGATTGTTTACGGATTACTCTTCTGTGGTTCTGGGTTTAAGAGCTAAGTTCGTCATAAGAGTTTTTTTTTATTTTTAAATTAAATGTAGTATATTACACAAATTTTGGTTACGTCTCTAACGATTTCGCTATCAAACATTTGAGCTTGTCTAGAACGTCATAACATCCACTAAAGAACTATTAATATATTTATCATAGCTACCGTGCAACTATATACATCCAAGCAACAATTAATAAAATACAATTTATTGGATGATTTTAGTAACGCGCGCACTTTAGGTGTTATAAATATGCAAATTGAAATTTACGTAAATTTAACTTAGTTTTACGAATTCTTTAAAAACGAAAACATACTTATGTACGATATTTATTGTTTCATAAATCACTACACGGTATTTAACTCAAACGTGTTATTACTATAGGTACGTTTGTATTTACTTTATGGACAAGTAAAGAAAGCATTTTTGTCTTTCACCCGTTTTAATAAATAATTTCAAGACGTAGTTATTATTTGACGAAAATTGTTCCGAGAAGCAATGTTTACAAATATAAAATAATGAACTTTACATGCCAAACAATTTTAAGCAAAGTAGGTATTTGTTTTCTCCTGTATAGGCTAACTGATTTGTCTGCAAATAAAGCCGAATTGTGTAGTTGGGCTCCATAACAAGTCTATATTGAACTGTCTTGTTAAATATGAAATCATATTACACACTTATTAGCTGACTCTGTGGCGTAAAAGTTGAGGTTTTTTCAAAATAAAAGTCCCTGGTTTTCCATAAACTGTCGAGAAAAACCTCTCTAGATTAGATCCTTGAATTCGAACTAAACAAAACATATATCTTGCTTTTGCTGTGAGAACTGTATAGTTATTTTTTACAAAAGTACAATCCTTGGATCGATTTCGAAAGACATTATGTTGAAGATATATCGCGTAAAATATAGTAAACCGTTAAAAAATACAAATACGCTTTTATAAATACACACAACAACAAAATTCTTAACGCAAAATTATACTCAAAGGATCCATTTTGGATAGTACTAATATTCGTTTGGAATATTCCGTAATTGTATCAGAAAATTGTTTCCAGCTTCATGGGTGTGAGGTGTTATTTTTATTTTCGGTTCAGTAACACGTGATAATTACTGCTACATCTTAAATGCAACTTAATATCGTTTACTCCAAATTTAAATCTAAAGTAATTTTTCCTCACCTTTGTCGTGTAAGCTAGACTAAGGTTCTGAATAAGCGGAAATGTGCTGAATTGTAGTTTACTATGAGAACACACAAAGTTGTTATTTTTTTCTAGGAGCTGTAACGGCTTCAGTTCAGACTGAAACGAAAAACTGGACTAGATGTATGGAGGGTGTAATAATGTACGCCTGAGGTTTCATGTTACAACGAAGTACCACAATTAAATGTTTAACTTCGTGATAATAAGTAGAGTGCTACCGAATTCAAACTCCGACGAAACTACCGCGCCTGGTGCTTTGATTATGTAAAGTACGGCTTATTATAACTTCAGCCATGTTTTATACAAAAGCAGCAAACACAATTCTGAATTATAACGATAGGCACTAACGAAGCTACATCATAGCGACTTCCCATGTTTGACAATTCTAAACAAATTCTGTTTCAATTAATAATGAATGAATTCAACATTTACAGTTTCAAATATTTTGACGACAGTAGTTCATTTACGAATGTTACTTCTCGTTTCTAGTAAACCGTGTGCTTAGTGTTCGATGTAGTGAGACCTGTGATATACCCAAAGTGTAATAATATCGACGAAGTAGGCATTAAATAATCCTTACCCAAAGCGCTTACAATTGTCTCCTTAATGTATGTCACGTCCACAAAAAAAAAAAGCAGTTTGCAGTCTTGTTAATTGAAATATGTAAATAAACTCACTGTTACAAATGGAGATGAATGTTGAAATGACGTACGGAGGGGGAAGATAAGCGTGGGCAGGCCTTAGAACCAAGGAAGGCACACAGCTGGCGAGTGAGCAGCAACCAGGACAGCGTATATCTCCCTGTGGGGGGAACGGTCGTGGCTTCAGAGCTCGGTCAGTCCTATCCTATATCCTTCTAATTTCTCTCTTCCTACACTCTCTCCTCTATCTAGTTTCACCTGACGCCATTCTACTGTGATTTTAAATAAAATAGTTGATTTCATATTTATCTTCTCGTCATTTAGATCTAGCCCTAGTTACACCTTTGTACTAATGTATTAAACCGTATGGTGAGAGGGTGGTAAAACTTTTAAAAATTTTGGTGGAAGCACCCGGGTTTAGAGTGATATTCGTCGCAATGTCCTGCGGTCACACGCACAAACGATTTAAATATAGCAAATCCTGCTTGTGTAATCGCTGGTAGCAGTGGCGAAGCGGGCCACTTTTCAAGAGACGCAACATTTGACTCAACAGTACACAACGAGCAAGTGGCTTTGTAACAAGTCTGCATGAGTCAACCAATAAGAATATATATATATATATATATATATATTATTGAAGTAGTGTTATCGGATGATTTCTTACTGTACTTCAATACTTCTTAGCAACGAGCGTATAACAATAGCTGAAATTCGACGTTAAAAACAGGGAAACTTATATTTAACACGATATATTAACTCGCTTTCTCGTTTGTTTCTTAGTCTGTTCTAACAATGAGCTAGTGTAACAATAAGCCGGAGACTATAACATAGCTTAGAACTAGATAACAATGCAACTTTCCTACCTGTCTGTTTGTGTGTTCGGTATAAATTTTGCAATCGTTTCTAAATTACTTCCCGAATAACCGGCGACAACAAACTTTAAACATAGATCAGAACTAGATGACATTACAATCAATATATGAGGAAAAATTCGTGTTTTTTTAATTTAATAGACTTGGCTCCTAAAATAAAGCTCATAACTGGATGACAATGGAATGCAAAAGGGGGGCAAATAATTTTTAAATTATTATTAAAATATGTTTTTATATTTAATAAACCAATTCTTAATAGTTTCCCGACCCGCTAGAAACTTGAAACCTTAAACATAGTTCAAACTAAATAGCAATAAAACTATATGTGAATGAATGTGAAAAAAAATATAAATTAAAAAATATAACAATTTTATGTAACCTCGTTCTTAGAAAATACGATTATAACATGTCTCACACACATAAATTCAAAGTACATAACAATAAATGAAAAATATACAACGTTTTTAAAAACCGACTGAAATGTATAAAAATAATTCCTTGTATGAAAATAGTTGTAAAATTAAAAAAAAATGTTGGCCGCATGAAATAATTAATTAATGCAAGAATAATACGTCAAAGTCACTAACAATTTTATTAATCTGCAATTTAAATGACCTCTTGTGTGAGGTTTCTCAAGGTCGGTTACTTTCTACACTCCTTACTGGTATCTACTGCATGCGCGCAAATTTCTTTAATTTTACATATCACAACTATTTTCCTAGGATAAGTTATTTTATACTTTTATATCCGTTTTAAAAATGCGGTATATTATTCGTTTTTATTCAATATTATTACAATCGGGGAAACCGTAGTTGGTTGTACGTTGTACCACACTTTTTTTTGGCATTTGTATAAAAAATTAAAAACAAACTTGCACGAACTTCAAATACATAATACATACACAATAACAAATGCATGCGTTACTTACATGTATTTTAATGTTAGTTATGTGTTCTGCATACACAATAGATAAAAGTATGAAACAGTGTTTTATTGCACTTGTTGAAGGTCTACTAGAACCCAGACTTCAGGAATCCTCAGTAAGGTTACGTTTCTCGTATTCGAGCTGCGGGGACCTGCTTCCAAGAAAATGCATCAGCAATTGGAATATTATTCTTCATATCCGAGGTTGAGAAATGCGGAAGCAGTAAGGGACACAAGTGCGCGTGAATCACGCTTCATTTTTGGCCACGCCGGTTATCCTCACACCAACGTGATTCGGATTCGATTCCCTGCGGTTTCGTTTCCGACTTTCATATGTAGGGAATGTGCCTTTGGCCGGAGGGATTTTTACAAAGAACTCTTCAGGTTTCCCTGCTCTTGAATTCCGTCTATACTATATACTTACATCGTATCAATCTTCGCATCCGTTCACGACCTTGCTGTTACATGTTTCATTGCAGTTTCTAAATTGAGTGCTGGTTTCTTTCGATTGAAATATGTTTTATCGCTTGTCTCAGTGGTAGAGACCCCAACCGTTGGACCAAGGGTCCAAGGTTCAATTCCGAACTTGGAATATATACTTCCTTGGATTCAGGACTCGGTGTTATGTTATACTCTCATCCCCATAATGAGGGAGGCAATACCGAACCACCGCTGTTTCATCCTCGCCTAGTGTCCACCTGTGGTCTAAACCACCCTCTCGTGCAGCAATCTCTTCTTCATAATAAGAGATCTAGTGGTGACCTTGCAATTCTGTGATGTATTAAAAACAGTGTCCAAGCACATGCAGATGCAGTTTCAAATATTCTTAACTATGTAGACCATGCGTCAAATTGACCGCAAATAAAAACACATGTGAGGAGAGCGTTATTGGTTAAACGCGCATGTAACGTTTCTTAAATTACATTCATATTTAGGCCTATCCATGGGCGTAACTAGGATAGAGGCATGAGGTAACATAGCAATTCTTAGAAAATTATTACCTCTTCTAAAATATATCTGCCCCTACTGTTTATGAGAAGAGCTTTGAGGATCTCGCAAGGAGAAATGGAAATTAGCCCTCCCTAAAATGCGATATTCAATACGCACATCTTGCGTACGTTTCACTGTTGTGGGATAAAACTTTATCAACCAAAATTCTACACACTGTATTGTTGCCTGGGTTGGCAATCACAATAAGGCCGTAACACGATTTTAATTTATTTGAAAGCTATTAATAAAATAAAACCTCGCGCTAGTTATATTTGAAAACAAAGTAATGACGGTGTTCCTAAAACAGCGCCTTAAAGTTTGAAATGTTTTTATGCCTACAGGAATTTGGATACAGAAGGCAGATCAGATTAAAGCTACTTTGTATTATCAGGCGCTCTGACGAAACATTTTTTTTTTTAAAGCAGAGAAAATTTTTGTTCAAATATGAACCGTTACGAAGTATCTTAATTCAAAGACAATTTCAGTTTAAAAAACGTATTTGTAATAGCAAAAAATGGTGCCATTAAATAGTTCAGCCGTAAATTATTTATCAGTATACGTTGTAGTATTTTATTAATATAATTTTTCAGCCTAATTTACCCAATAATATTTAAGTTTTCAAATTTAGCAATTGAGAGCTGAAAAGTCCGGTGTTTTTAATACAAGGTCTGGGACTGAATAGCTACTACCATTTATGACTTTAGAATATCTGATATTACGGATATATTTATTTATCTTTTTTCCATGTTCCTGAGAATCATTGCCTATAATTTGCAACTCCTAATATGCTATGAACTACGAAAATTATTAATTTTTCAGTTTTAGCAGTACAAGTTAAATATTTGACATTTCGAACACATTCTTTAATTTTGAAATGGTTAAAAATTGAAATATTGATAAATTGAGTAAAGAAACGAAACAGAGAAAATAATTTTAACTTCTAAACTGTGTATGTAGTGAATACATTTTGTGTGTTGTTATGCCACCTGTCTAGCTACTCTGTGTTTAAATATCTGAAGGCATAAACTCGTTGGAGCGCTGAGAGTGCTCATGGCCAGAGTTTGTAATGCGAAACCAACTCTACGAGCTTTCCATTATATTGGTTTGCTGTGCTTTACTGCACTTACTGTACTTTCCTATGAAAATGCAGAAGACTATTATACCATTTTATTAACCCTCGACGAAAAAAATAGAAGGGTGTAATGAGTTTAACGCGTGTGTCTGTGTGTCTGTCTGTGTCATCGTAGTTCCTAAACAGATAAACCGATTTTGATTTAGATTTTTTAAGGTCCCTTGTTCGAGAGTGTTCTTAAATATTATTCAAGAAAATATCTTGAGCTGTTTGAATATCATCTGTTATTTTCTAATTGCTGAAGGGATGTGGAGTACGTCTACAGGTCTGATCGATTCGAAATTTAGTATCCTGTAAGACGGTTTTTTTTATTTAAGTCTTAACTTGTTTGTTGGATCTACGGTTCTATTTTGGTGTTTTTATCCATTTGGTTAATTTACTCTACTCGGCAGTCTAAAAAAGCCAATCAAGCCATCTCATAAGCCCGAAATTAAAGTTCGTAATTAGTCTGCCGAATATCTAAACATATAAAAACATTCATTTGTGTATGTTTTCTTTTCATACGCATTCGAATGTAATTCACGTTAAGCGGTTTCGTTGAACATATTAATGCTCACAACTCATTACAACGCATAAAAAGAGCAAGTACATAAAAAAACGTTAAACATGTCACTTAACTTTTCTAAAGTACTTCAGCGACATTACTGTTCTGATATTTTATTTTTGCGAAGTACGGTTTGCAGAGCATCCAGTAACGTAGAGTTCTAGTTGAAGAATTAATTCCGCATGTCCCTCAAGATAATATGTTTAATTTATTTGAAGATGGTCGTCAATCTAGAGAATTTTACTCTGTCCGAGGGAGCGATTAGGTTGACATTACCTCACACATTAAGGGTCCCATCGCCACTATAAAAAAACGGTTAACCAGCGTGTAGGAATTCAGTCATGCTGCATTTTGTGTAAAACTTCAAGCAGCGGTGTCCGTGCTATATTATTTTATTGAACCTGATTCCGTAGTAATGTCCAACTCACGCACTGATTGTGATAAAGTTCGCGGTTTAATATCCAGATGCGGCAGTTCGAAGAAAGCATGTTAGAAAATTCGGAGGCATTTAAAATTATTAATTCCACGCGTGCTGTTTCAAAAGCAACATTCCGCTTTCCTCAAGAATTTGTCTTCTTATTAGAGTCGCTAAAATATGTTGGGCACTTTCTGAGTATATTCGTCAAGAAACCGTTTTTTGAAACACTCTGCACACAGTTTAAGCAGCTGCTATTTAAAATTTTCCTAAGGATACAACATGGGTGATTTCACATTATTTTTTATGAAAATTAATACTTGAAAACGTAGGTAAATTACTGCAATAAAATTAAAATATCAACATCGTTATGTTGCTGGGCCCTAAGTTCTAAGCCATTTTGCTTGTTTACCTTAAAAGAAACAGTCAGACAGATCTACGTAAAAATGACGTTTACAGGCAAAGTTACACATCGTCCCTAAGTAAAATAGGAATTGTCATCGCGTTCGTCGTTTGTACAGCGGAGTGCAATGTTTGACTTCTCGTGTAGTGCTACGTAAAATGTTTTAAATAAACACCCGTTGACAGCTCAGTTGCTATTAAAACACGTACATTTTTTAATTATCCTGAAATACTTATTTCTAAGACTACAGATTTCATACGGTATTTTTTAAAGTAGTTAAACTTTTTCAACTGAAATAAAGTATTATGAAAAAATTAGCTGTAATATCTAAATTAAAAAGAGAACACTGACTGACATATCAAACTGCAGCCCAAACTACTGGACCTAGAATCGTGAAATTTTTTTGTGTGGTTTCCCCTTAGGTTGTAAGAAGGGATTTTTCGAAATTCAACCTCTAGGAGGGTTAAAGGGGTGAAATATGTTCCCAAAGAAACGTCGATTGAGCTCGAACCCGACTGCCTATCATCGTGATTATTTTTACTTTAATAGAACACACATAAAAATGCATATTAGCCAATTTAAGGATTGTTCGAAATTCAACATTTAAGGGATGAAATGACCTTCAATGTGTTTCCTAAAAACAATTGAATCCTTCGGGGTAGAGAGTTGGTTTTCACTTCAAAATGTTGCTTTTTATGAATTTTTTTAAATTCGACCCCCAAACAGCAAAAAGGGACAAACTATGTATTTTATTAATCGTCTATATCACTGAAGCACAATTGACTAGAGTCTTTATATTTAGTTCAGTTGATTACGAATACATAGGTCCTATGTATATGACAGGACTCCAAGACGTTTCGAAATTCTTTAATTAAGGAGGTGAAAGTACTTAAAATGGGTTTTAGATTATTCCTCCATATCTATCGAACCAATCGATACATCGAAGTGCTCTTTGCATTAGATTGATGCTTTTGTAAGTATCCCAGTCACCATTAAAATATATTTTCCGAATTCGGCCCCAAAGAGGTTAAAATATAGGATAATAAATGTTTTCGATTCACAATATCGATCACATTTATTTTTATATAGCGACGTGATTTTTGTTTAAGATTGATGCTTACTCAAATACCTGAAAAGCATTTTCACGAATTTTTGAAATCTCCTACCTAAGGCGGTGAAAAGGTGTGAAAAGTGATGAAATGTGTTTTTAATTATTCGTCGATGTATCTTGAACCCAATGTGCTATTGTAGAGTTTTTCACGTCCAAGATACACCAGTTAAGATGTCTAAAATGCAATACAAGAATATTTCGAAACATTATACCGCCACAATTCCTTAAAGCCACTTAACTTCAAGTGAAAGTTTGGAGAAAAAAATAATTTGTTATTGAGGGCACCATCAACAATGGTTGTGCTCGAAGGAAATCAGTCTTTATACCGCATAAACTACGTATTTCATTTGATTAACCTCTAACAGTCTGTAACTACTCCAGATCGTCAACTTTGCTGTGACTATAAATAAAGCCCAGGCGAAGTCGCTTTTAGTGGCTGGGGCAAACTTAAGACTGCTTTTCGAGTGGACAGCTAGAGCTGCTTATCCAGCTGCAACTCAACTAGCATATTTGTAATTCTAACGCTTGATGACTGAACTACCGACCAGGTGTATAAACAGGTATCTGCTATGAGTAATACACGCGAGCAAAGCCGCGGGCGTACTGCTAGTTGAACATACAACTAATTACTATAGTTCTGAATAAGTGGTCGAAAAAATATGTAAGCACATTGCTAACTGTTGTTCGTAAGCATATAATCATTTATTTTTTCCTGACAGATTGTGAAATGAAAAAAAAAATACAAAACATTTGTTTGATAGCCTATGTTAGTAATGGTTTTCGTTAGCACTTGATTTCATTTTGGAGGTTTATTATTTTTTTACATCTGTTCATGAACTGTCGCTACTCTAGCTTCTATATTATATAGGTTTTTTAATTATGTAATTTTGTTTTCAAAATTTCTAGAAATAAAATTATTTTCATATATATATATTACGCCTAAATTGTACCAATCTGCAATCGAACACATATATGTTTACCGGTTACCCAACGTGCTTCTAATGTGAACAATTAACTCAGCGTATTTTACAGGTATATGTAGATTTTAGAATTTTTTTTTTTATTTTACGGAAAGTCCTAGTTAAATGCTATTTTACCCGCTTCAGATAATTAAAGGGATCAATACGTTAGATAAAGTGATGTGTGTTAATAATTATGCTGTCCTTAATATGCGGAGTAATAAATTGGTGTTCAGCATTTCCGTAGTATTATTATAAAATATTTTAATTGTACGGAAGATGAATACAAGCCAATCGAAAGTTTCTATTTTTCTTTGCTACGAACCAGGTGGGTATTTTTCTAGAGACTGTAGTTAAAGGGACCCATCTTTGGAATTTCGAGGCGCTTAAATTATCTGTGCGTTCTTTTTATATATACTCATACTGCGAACACGCTTAGTAGTATCTTGTAAAAAACCGTTCCTGACTCGCTGCAATACCTTACAGTGAGGATTTTTTTTTTTTAATGACACATGACTTGAATACACGTATGGGATATTATTAGAGCCAGGATTTTATGACGGAAATATAACTGCACCATATTGTTTCACTACCTTGCATGCAGATCCGCAGCTCTACTATATAGACTGTGATTGGATGATTTCACTCTAACTTTTCTTTGGGTTCTACTGGCAAATCACAGACTAATGGTGCCACAATAATCTTACTCTAATTGTATGATCTTAGAAAGGGTTGTGCAATGGGAGTGCATAACTGAATTTCGTTTTTGGACACATTCTTTTGCGATTTATATGTCTGTTAAAGAAACTAAAGAGAACATAAAAAGCATAAACATAAGCAAATAATGCTTTAGTCAACAGGATGCCACACAACATAATATTATAAAAAATGGAATCAGGTCAAATAAAAGGACATCTAAATATGAAAATAAAAGTAAGTAAACCAGACACCTCCAAGGCAGGCAACCGAGTTTTGAGACCTGCTATGGCAAAGCGACAAGCAGAAAATATATAATTATGTACCACAAAATAAAAATAAAAATACGGCACAGCGATAAGACGAAACAAAACACAGTAGTTTATCGGACACGAACAGAAAAACAACATACGATACAACGATGAGACAAAAAAATCAGTTAGAAAGACTGAAGAACTTCTGTGTTTGGTCTCCGTGGGTTGCTTTTATAATGTTTTACAGGTTGCAGCAATAACTCATAAGTAATAGTGTATGTTCATAATCTCATGCATTCTTACATCAAAGTGGCTAGCTATTTAATTACATCAAACTTATTGGTTTACATAAGACACTACTGTAGGACTGCATAAATAATCTATTACTATATAAGTCAATCAATTTTAAGAAAAGAAAATATTTTTTAAAGGATTAATTTACTCTATAATTACGTCATTTGTTATAAAATTTATCTTATATTTTCATCCATTTACCTGGGTCTGAGAGAAAGATTTATAAGAATGTTACAAATATTTTTGTTGCACACGAATAAAAAATAAAAAAATTTTTAAAATATGATTGGACGTAAACTTTTATTATACTTTAGTCATAAAACCTCATATTTCGTAGCAAGTCGTGAAATTGTTTAATTAAAAAAACTGTTAAATTGTTAACCATAGTTTTAAGTTATGTGAACGGGTTGATATATTTGTAAATAAATACAAATTTTTCTACAACCATCTTTTTAATTTCGTGAAATAAGTTACCCTAATCCCGAACGGAGTTTCATTGCAAATGTGTAAATTTTCTTAAAAAAAAAAAAAAAAAAAAAACGTTTTTGTCAATTAAAAATCGGGTTTCACACCATTTACCATGGAGTTAGTATAATCAAATTACATTAAAAATTATCTGAATCGAATATTCTTGTACACATTTACTGCAAGTTATAGAAGCCCTGAGCATAATACAATTCATATTATTTCTTAAGAGATATTTGGTAAAATGTTTTATTATTGATGCATTTTTATCCGTTTAAGTTGCGTGTATTATTTATGCGGCTACATAATTAGGTTATACCACTGGAAAGGTCACGTTCACATCAAAATCATTAACTCATACGCTTAAAATTTTAACTAAAATAATGCATGGGCGATCTGCAGCCGCGTTGCAAGGAAATAGTAACTTGCTACGTAAAAAATAGAGACTAAGAAGTTTCTTAACATTTATACTAACATTTGCGACAATTTGCCGAGATAGGTTCGCATGGAAACATCAAAACAAAGTGCAAACGATACAATAATTTTCGGCAGTCGCTAACGTTTACGTAAAACTGAACACGCAGACCACTCACTGCATAAATATGTTACGGATATAATATTTTATTTATTTCTCTACAACTGAACCACACACTGACATTTGCATCAATACATAACAACGAAATCTTTACAGAGAGAGAAAATGGAGTTAACGTAAATTTTACTAACCGTGTAGAGTAATAATTATGGATGAAATAAACATTGAACCAGAAACATACAAACTTACATACGTGCGCAGGCACACACGGCCACAAACAAAAGTTTTACTGCAAATTGAAAACGGATTAATGAATTAATTACTGTGCAATCACTGGTGAACAAGTTGGAGCATATGTTTACGTACAGAGCATTTAAAAGTTGCGAGTGATTCTACTTGCGTATGTCGCTCTTCTAAACTGTTACAGAGGTGGCAACTGTTGATACGGAACGAACAAAAAAGAAATTAGTTCTGTGCGGAGGAATGTCGAGTTTATTTGTTGTGTGGGAACGAGTTTTGTGATTGTGGTAAGAAGACAGAAGTTTAAAACGGGAAGCAAGGTAGAGCAGATGATTAGTTAATCATATTTTTTTTGTTTAAGCTTTTCTCTATTTAAATTACATTCAGAAATTTAGTAATATGTGTCCTTGCTTGAAGTCATACGTGAAAAATATGTAGGTGTGAAAATTATAGGACTTATCTCACCTTCCCGCAAGCTATTATGTAGGCCTATTTTATCAGGGTGCATAAAATGTTATTAGCAACACGGGAAATAGTAAATTACTTGAAATAACATTACACATGTATAAAAAAACCCTGGAACTTGTTTCCGAGCTTTAAATTTGTTTCCTATGTTTGAAAAATTTTAGTAGCACCGTAGACCCCTGACATTTAATTTTTTCTTAACATATATAGTCAAAATCATTTTTAATGAAAATACTTAATTTTTTCGGTACGAAATTATTAAAACGTATGTTAATTTTCCAGTTATAAAGTTACCTGATAGATAGCTGAATTGTAATATACACAAAATGAATCTATTTCTATTTGATATACATTCACGGCGGTGAAGAATTTTTCCTTAACGGAATATTTTTTGGAAATATACCTATAATTCTTGAAATTCTTTATGCAAGCAGAGGTCCATGGGTCAGACCTCACGCCTTCCAACTAGGCGATCCGGTTTCGATCCCCTGTGGGTTTTCTCAAGCTGAAGAATAGGCATGTCTCGCTAGTCGAGCAGCTGGCCCAACCTTCACCTCTGCCTTCTTCCCTCATACACAATGTGACCCTGACAGAAGGAAGTAACACTTGGAGGATTTTCAATGTTCACTGGAATACTTGAAATTATAATGTGCTCAATAGAACATTCTCCCGCATGTTTGGTACGGACGACGCACCTAAGTCTCCTGTGAAAGAAATCAATACATACACCATCGTTCCGGAAGATCTATTTCAAAAGCTTCCCCCGACCCTTTTTTTATCTTGCACAGAAGTCCAGTGGGAATAGAACGACAGTAAAGCTCCTTCGTCGCTGAATGATTTGTGTACCCAACCATTCTAACATTACAAGTTTCCATTCCATCTCTCATATTAGAGATTTTGAAGGGCAAAATGTACATCTGGATCTAGAAGAACGCATCTCTGGAAATGAGAGAATTTGCGTGATTTGTTATTGCCTCTGATTTTATTAAACGCGAACGGAAAATTTACTTTAGCCATAATAATATTGTATAACACGATGAATGCACCCACATTCAACCTGTTGGGGAAGTTATGTGCATCGGAAAATTTTCACAGATTTTCAGATAAAACTAACAGAATTTAAGATTAAATTATTAGTGGCTGTAAGAAGCCGTTATATTTAAATATAGTTTATATTTTCTTTGTGGGTAACGAGCAAGTAGTTAGTAAACGTAATTCGCACAAACTTTTTTATTCATTTCTGCAATTTAAGGAAAACTCAGGCAACTGTATTAGTATGTAGTACGAAATCGAACTGATTCATAGACGAACAAGTTATATATTACTACAATTTTTCTGTTCAATATAATAAATTTACTTATTATGGTTTATATTATTATTATAAGCAACCAACTTTGTGGATAAATAATTCATTCACTTCTGGGTCATGTGTGTTTGCAAGTCTGTTCGTTCTTCGCTGATATTTAGTTACTGTTATTGCAATGTAGGAAAAAATAACTTTGGTTTGATCGTATAAAAAGCACCAACGAAAGGTTTCAAGTATATACTGTGGCAAATACTAACCATACATTTTCGTATTTGTTTACTACGTGAGAAAAATTGGCTGTAGAGTAGGAAATAAAAAATAAGTGCAAAAGTTCAAAATTTGCGATCAACCTTCGTCTTAGACCCTACGATAAACTCAACACCGTGGCGTACTTTCAATTACTATTATGCCACAAGAGCCTTTTCATATCCGACTTACATAGCTAGAAAAAAATTGACAGTATCGGTTTGTGACTCATAGAAGTGATTTGGCATAATAGTGATGGTAATTTTTTTTTAGCTGCTATGTTTTTAAGCGTTACACTTAGTACATTGTTGAACGCATTTACTGGTTTACAATAGTAACTTTATCGTTTTACATTTAGTGTTATAGTTTAACCTGGATTGAGCTCAAAGTGGCCTAATCATTCTTAGTAAAATTGTACTTGAAACCACCCATATCAGTAGAAGTAGGATTAGAGTGAGGTATACTCTTCCATTGCCGAAGTAAACGGTATAGTAGAATCGGAATTAAACATCGACAGCCATCTGTACTTAAACGAACGAAAAGTAGCGATCGTTATGGTAATTCACTCGCTCTAAAATTAAAATATTTTTCTTCCAACTTGAAAGTCTAATGAAATAAAAGGACGAACGGACAAATGTTATCTCTACAAAAACCAATTAAAAATTCTAGGGGGTATGTTTACTTATCACCAATGTTTATAAAATTCATAGTGTTGACATATTGTGCCGTAAAGAATTTAAGCATTCATTCAAAATCTTCACTTTGTTTGTAGGTCACTCTATAAAAACATACATAGTGATTGACTTGTAGGCTACTCATTCATTTCGTATTGATCATAGGTCAAGTTATGCCTAGAATCGCAGTTAAATCTGACTCATTTTACATCAGTACAGACGCTCTATATTAATTTTTGGGTTCACAAAATTTTCACGGTATCTGAATTTGTCAAATACTAGTTTTGAACGATTGTTACAATGTGATTTCCAACTCAGCTGATGTACTATAGGGTTTTACATACAGATGAAGTCCACCCTACTGTGGTTACATTACTCACACACGAAGTAAAAGATAAATCTCGGCGATTCTAAGTACTTCATTTTAAATAACGAAATGCTTATCCTTGAAGTATGAATACAAATGTTAGATTATTTCCATAACAAGACGATAGCAGTGTAACTGTTAAGCCCACATTCTTCAACATAGGTTAGTTACAAATGAACCCAACAAGTTAAAATCAGTAACATAGGCACAACAATATAAAATAATATCTCAATTTATTCAGTACACGCTGTCTTATAGGGTCGTAGTATAAAAAAAACGACTAGTTAAATCTGTGTTTCGATAGTAAGATGTATAAATATTAAATTTTCTTACAATCGGCAGCATGGGTGGATTCATGGTGGAGAGGGGGCAAGGGACCCGGACCCCCTCCCTTTTACTCCTTAACGAATAGTTTATCTGTAAAATATTATAAATTTTTTAATTGTTAAACAATTTTTTTTTGTTTAGAAAATGCAGTAAATAGCGCCATGTTCACCTTAATTAAGGGTGCGGTTCACCTAAGTTTTCAGCGTCTCTTTTATTTTTATATTTCTATCAGATAATTGTTCTTATTTTAGACATAAATTGTGATTAAATCTTCCTCATAGGAAATTTTTGAATCTCTCATAGTTTCTGCGTAATAAGTCGTAAACGTCAAAATTTGCACTTAACAGTTTTATGTACGCCACTAAAACCAACTGATAAACCAAACCGAAAAAAATCACAGTGTAGAACAATGCTGTAGGCCATGACTTGACACATATAAAAATAAAAAATAAAATAATTTTGTATTTTTTCAAAAATTGTTGAAATTTTTAAGCTTTCATTTCAAAATTCGGCATTTTTAATTAAATACATATATATTTAATTTTTTGTTTCTATATATGTAAAATAATAGCCTACAACATTGTTATACACTGGAAATTTTTTCGGCTTGGTATGTCAGTTGGTTTTAGTGGCGTACATAAAACCGTTAAGTGCAAATTTTGACGTTTACGACTCATTATGCAAAAACTATGAGAGATACACAAATTTTCTAAGAGGAAGATTTAATGACAATTTATATCTACAATAATAATAAAAAATATGTGGTACAAATACAAAAAAAAAGACGTTGAAAACGGAGGTGAACCGGTCCTTAAAAATATATTTTTTTTTTTGGCAATACATGACGTATGGTTGATAGCGCACGGGTAGGATAATGTTGCTGTGGGGTATCATTACAGCAGTACATAACATGTTACTATGCCACACACTACACCACTAACACACAGACAGTAGGAACAACTGTGACATAGCAACATATCCTGCCAGCGCGCTATCAACCATACGTCATGTATACCAACTGTAGCGCAGAAACCTATGTTAATATAACACTTTTTGATCCTCTACACGTGAGGATTTACATGGAATTTTGCAACAATCTGTATATGTACAAAGTTTAATTAAATTCAGTCCGTGGGTTTGGAAGTTTGTTGCAAAAGGAAAAAAAAAAAATGGGAAAAAAACACACTAACACACGCGCGCTACACACACAAACAAACGCACAGAAATCAGGATGATCGCAAACATATAAAATTTCTTCGGAAAGATGGGAAAAAGTAGGGAAGAAACTGTTTGTTTTTTCAATACACCGTATTGATGTAACCCTTTAGTCTTTTACCCATTGTGTATTATTAGTATATCATGAACGATATAACAAAACTTAATATAGAATGTAATAGGTAACCAAATATTAGTTTCCAAAGTCTGGTGCTAGTAAGGTAATGAATTTGGTGCATGATGCTACTGAGTTTTAAATGAAACTCTGAATAAATTGTAACTTGTTGTGTATTCCCATACGACAGAAACACAGCTAGAATTAAAGGTTGCGGGATTCACACTGGCCTCCATAAAACTCTTACTGTCATGTATCCTTATATTTCGTAACGTTATCAACAAAGTGGGATGAAATCATTGAAAAACAAGTATCAAATTAAAACAAACTTAGAAACCCTTATAAAATCTTCAAAAATGTAACTTAATTTAAATGCTAATATTTAATTATTTTTATTAGTATTGGATTTTTTTAACATAGGAAATTAAACTAAGGTTTATAATGATACTTATAATTTGATTCATTTATTTGATTCGAACAATTTTCCGTTTATTTTCTTGCGAAATAAATTAATAATAATTGTAGGCTATATCTTATTTTACTACCAAGTTTGATACTGCTAACAAGCAATGTATTGGTTTAAGAAAATAGATTTAGAATTTTTGTAACTTTTAATAAAGAAGTTATTATTTATTTTATTAACCTAAAATTCCCGCGAGGCTTATTAGATATTGTATAGACCTATGTGTTTCTTCGTACATGGTTGAATTTGCTATCGTTACTGGTAGGTACAGTGAGTGTTGTTTGCTTTGTCTGATAACGGAAGAGATAACACTTCCGCTGTTTAAGTTTCTGCTAAGCCCACGGAGACCGTTACTTTCGCCACCTCAGAGACATCTAGCAAGTGCGGCATGAACTTGAAGCGCGCAAAAGTGAATTAATCTAACGTTAGATGGGGTAGAAAGCAGTGAACTCTTAACTGTGATGTTATTGATTTTATGCTGCGCTAACAAGCTTTCGGAACGACACCGGAAATGTATTAACTGCTGCCTATAACTTACATATACTTATATTCACTCACAGCTGCAAAATGTGTAACAACTTAAAATTAAAAAAAAAAAAAAAAAAAAAAAAAAATGGTTCTACAATTTCAAGTAAAGTTTTGAAATTGTGGACTTAATTTACGTTTACTATTTTTTAAGCGGGAAAATTTTTCCACTAGCGGTTAAGAAATATTTAATAACATATAATTACTGCTGCTTTTCTGTAATATTTAATTTCGGCGAGTTTGTTTCTAATTTGAAGACGGTACTAAACGTGTAAAATCTCGTTTTGGACTTGCTATTAAAAAAAAAAAAATCTTCGAGAAATCGTAAGTAGTAATAACGTTTAAAAATAAACTGTATTCTGTGCAATTACTAACTCTCGCTCACTCTCTCTCTCTCTCTCTCTCTATATATATATATATATATATATATATATATATATATATGAAAATATTTTTAGTGGGTTAAGTACTAACATGCCGACGAAATACAAGCAGACATCCATACAGACAGATGCACGATGCCATAAGCATTTTTGCTCTATGCAGGATGATTCGTTATTAGTTGCTAACCCGGCAGGAGTGAATTTCTGACGTCAAATAAATAGGGAAACAATAAAACAACGTTGGGCCTATTGTGACGTATGACGGAGTTATACGCCCTCAAAGGAGACGGTGGATAATGTGTAATTGGACAATAATATCGTAGTCATGTGCAATTAAGTAACGAAATTTCGTATACAGACTACTTGTGTAGGGATGGACAACAAAAATACATTATGTTACAAATAGAACATTCTTTGATAATTTAACTAGGGGTTGACAACTCCTGTATGCTTATAACTTTGCAACCCTCGACTTGAAGTGATCGGACATGTACGTGATCAGCTTGTAAACATTTGTAATAAAGGTCACCTAGAGAATAACGGCTAATGTGAACCGTTTCCTCAGAAATCACATTATAAGTTAGAAATCGTAGGTATTGTGATGGCCTGCGAGGTAGGCAGCCGGTAACAGTGTTGTGCTAGACGTATCAGTACACTACAAGACTCACATTCTTATTATTATTTTGTAATTGGTGAAACGTATTACTTGAAAAAATACTAGTTTTCAGTAACTTATTAGTTATTTATTTTGAATATGAATAGATTGTGAAGTTTTACAGCATATGCTTTAAATGCGCACACATCTCCAAAATGCATGAACGTGACCCTCGTAAGATAGGTGCAAATACTGCGACATACCGACATTAGACCTAATAGAGCGACATGCATCTTGAATACGTCACCAGACTTTGTCTATATTGACCACTTCAGTTGCATAAACAAAGCGACTCCATTCAAGAAGTCGACTGGGTTAAGGCCAGTGATCATCATGCCCGCCCCACTGGCCACTCCGTCACCCAGGGTACAGAAAATCCAAGTATTGCCTTGCTGTGCGTCTACAATGAGACGTTACACCATCGTACATGTATCACATTGAAACTCTTATATTCAGTGGTAAATGTTCAAGCAGTTGTAGAGGTCTTCTTCCAATAAGTGCCGATATACAGAATCAGAGAAATGTGCGGGAAGGATGTGTGGTCCAATTAGTATCCCATCGGTAAGTCCCGCCCAAAAATTCTGTAGCACTAGGACTGATATGAGCCAACACACACTCGTTGTGGATGTTGAAGACACCGCGCCTAGTAAAAGATGCTTCATCGGAGACTGTGACTTATCGTTACTAAATATGGTACTTGTGTACTCTAGTTTCGGCACCACTCACAAATCTACGAACGAGTAGGCCAATTAGAAGGAAGTACCTGAATGGCTGTTAGTGAAATGAATGAAATCTTTCTCGCCGTAAAATGTGACTTACTATCGATTGGGATTCGTTGAGCACATTATGAATTCCTCGGGTGCTGGTAATGAATTTGCAACAACATAGTTCAAGTATATCGTGCTCGATATTCAGTTGAGGTCGGCCAACGATGCGGTAACTTGCGTGTACAGTTCCTGTTTTACGCAAACGCTGATGAACAGACGTGCATGTGCCAAACATCGGCAGGAAACTTTTAAACATATCAAAGACGCGCTGCGGATGCATTACACATTTTACGGTATGCGAGATACACATCGACTACTCCACTCGATCATGCACACTGTGACAAGTTGCCTGTAGTGTAAACCACAAACGCATAGTACACGACCGATAATAGTCATCTCAGGAGGGAAGTGCGCCTGGGCCTGAGTAGACGACAGATGACAAGTGAGAGTAAATTCACAGAATACAGTATATCCTGTGTTGATGATACACTACTGTGATTCAGGCAGCAGTAATAAGCTTTCCTATACAGACACATACATTAAAATTACAGTCCAAGTATAATGAGAAAGTTCAGTTATTGCAATATTTTAATTGGGTCATAACGTCATTGTTAACAGTCAATGTAATTGCCGATAGAAGCACACAACTGGATAGTTCAGGATAAAGGGGCAAGAAATTGGCAATTTCCTTTAATAAGGAATCCATCCCAACATTCACTTGGAGTGATTTTGGGAAACCATGGGAAAATAAAATCATGAAAGCTGGAGCCAGGTATTAGTTTTTAAGTTTCTTGTTACGACTTATAGTTTAAAATGTATGTAAATTCCTTCTTTACACAAAATATTAAAGTAGCATGCACAATACCATTTTATAGTCATTTTTAAACGACAATGTCATTTGTTTTCGTACGTACGTAATTGCCTTTGGTTTTGCATTTCTTGAACCAAGCCAATTTCATTGGATAATGGTTTCACAGATAATTGTTCCCTGAAAACTAATGCGGGTTTGCATTACGAACATACGTGTTTCAAGAGTAGGGACGTAATTTTTAACAATGTATAAAATGTCTACACTCCGCCGAATCACGTAATAAAAATACGTCAGTACAATGTGTTTTCATTGTATTTGGTTTCCGTTTGTTGACAGGTATCCGCAGTTTTTCACGACGCAATTCAGCTAATTGCGATTGTTTTCAAATTCTGGAAACTTTTTTTTCTTGATTTCCCTACAGCAGCTGCTGCGCATTTATTGGCATACAAAAGTTGGAGAATGGGTGGTGATGGGGGGGGGGGGT
>PNEQ01075280.1:0-103098 GCA_003012365.1 Medauroidea extradentata
GACAGGTGAAGAAGAGGTGTGCGACGGGAGTCGAACCGAAGACTTCAAGAGTGAAGACAGTGGTGCACTCTGGGTGATGCACTGTACATGGTGAGCCATCCTCCCTTAGGACTGTTAAGGTTGTACATTGTCATTTGAGTAACTGTTGATTGGATATATGACAGGATTTTGTGATTTGTAGTGTTTAATTAATTAATGGCAAATATTCTTATGCTTTAATTGTCAAAGTAAATTAACGTTCTGTGGCACAGTAGTAATTGTGTGCGTAATTAATTGTGTTGTGAGAGTTATAGTTGATTACTGTTTTGTGTATTTCGTAGCTTTGTGAGCTATTAAATCCAGTACATAATTTAACTCTTTTATTTATATTATAAGACCTCTATCCCAAAAGAACTCATGGGTATTGCCCACATTGAAAAGTTTGTGTGTTCTTCAAACTTGTAACAATACGTTTTGTGAAGAACGCTAGTTCGTAAACATTGCTACAACTGGTTGGTTACCGTATAAGCCTTCTAAACAATTGTAGATTACAAACAGATCACAATCATGAACAAATTATCAATTAATCTAACTACACTCTAAGAGCACAAATACATGTTCCGAAAATTTAAAAACAGAAATCTTTTGGAATATATATCGTAGCAGAACCTTGTGAGACGAGAAATGGTAAACAGTGTAATAGCTAAAACCAGATATGCAATTACGTGCGTATTGCGAAGCTCCTACAATAAATACATCTCATCGTACAGAAACATCCGAAAATGACAGCGTATGTTTATTACCTAAGGAATTACTAATTGCTTGAAACATAACAATATTGGTAATGAGTACACATTTATGAGCATTCCAAAGACAATGCACAACTATACGTATAAAAATCATACGTGAACAAATACATTATGTATATAATGAACAATAAAAACATTAACCAGCATTACGAGTGATAAAATTGGTCATTAAAAAACTCAACTTATTTTATAAAGAACTCATTGTTAATACAAACAGTTTCGTAAAATGTGCCTTGAATGCGTTATCGGTTGCGTAGTTAAAACACAACGTAACTATTAATTTTTAATTTCATGGTTATATGTTGGAGGATATTAACACTGTGTGAAGACTGCAGTGATATAAGTCAACAACTAAGAAAAATTAATTGTTACAGATTGTAACAATGTCGCTAACAACTAATGAAGTAAAGAAAATAAAAAGTGATTTTACTTGGACATCTCGGCTAGCAAATAATAACAGTAAAATAATAGTAATAATAATAATTATAAGTCTGGAAATATTTGAATTCAGGTGCCGATATTCTGCATGATATTCATGAAGAGGTGTTTAATTCACGTATACTCGCGCAATTTACTAAAATATTAACTTCCATCCGATGGCCTTCGCAAATGGTCCGATGATCCGGCATGAGGAACACAGATGACCGCACATCGGTAGTTTCGCTAAACCAAAACAAACAAAAACATGCTAATTAATAATAACTGCAGCCTGCCTAGATTTATAAGGAACATTTAAATAATACGTGTTTATATGTTTATCTGTCAAATTACTTTCAGATAAACGCCCCATGTAGTAAAGCTGTGATATCTTTAACACTATTTGATACATATGCCACGAGTGAATTCAATGCAGGCTTCCACGGAAGCCATATTACTACGTAATTATATTTAAATAACATTAGAGCATGCAAACGTACAATAAATATATAAAATGAAACACAAATAAAAATTGTAGGTGTACACGTCTAACAATCGCGGAACAGAAATGAACACGTAGACCGAATATAAACTAGACATTTTCTGTGAAGAGTGCGATCTTAATTCTAATTTCTGTTAAATGTGGATACTTTATTTTCAGGGGTAACTTTGACCTACTGGGAATATTTGGTGCCATGTGGTGAAGAAATGGCAATCTTTATCTGGATGGTTCAAACCTAAAGGTTTTAATATTTAACTAGAATTTTTTATTTCTGCTCTAAATGGACCCAAAACAAGAATTTCGAGTCGGTCAAAGTTATCTTTGCAGTCAACGTTTGACGATTGTTTATAAAAACAGCGAAGTTAACCTACAACATGCCTGACTAAACTACACTAACACCCGTGTACTTTGCTGCTCATGCAGCTGCTCTTGCAGAGGCTATAGCAGACATGTATAGGTCGCTTCTTCATCACAACACTGAATCACGATTTTTTATTATTTCCCACTCTCTGCTATGCATCACTTTTCCACGTCTCTGCGAGCTACCAACTTCACCTTCCATTTTCGGGAATACAGATATCCACTGAGGGTCGATATTTTCATAACAGCCACTACACGGTTCTCGACTGTGTGTCGCCTCCTTACCACCTCTTCTTTCTCCTGCCCCGCTGTCCCCGCACCACAGCGATATGAGACACCAATGTAACTGCCGACTATGGCACTGTTACGAGTCAGCGCTCTTCCACTGCTCGCTACCTACAGCTCCAACGTCAAGACAGTGGTCTGCGCCCCATCTCGTTACCCTCCCCCTGCTTCGCTATCTCCAGTCACGCGACGAGTCAATGGACCCCCCTCCCTCACAACTGCCTTTCCACAACATTCCCACGCCTGACAACGCGGGTCACTCACGCCTAGCTGATTTCACAAAGGCGTTCTGAATGGGTGAGCTCCTTTCAGTCATCCGGGACAAGAATTCAGCCCGGTAAGTTCCCGTAACATCTAGAATGTTCAGCTTATGCAATCAGCATGGACGGCGAAGTCTGAGAACATTCTGGACGTCGTCGCAGGCGACTATAAATACTGGACCACTGCGCATACTGAAAGAGTGGCAGCGATCAGCTGGTGAGTGTTCGCAACGGACCTGCCTGCGAGGGACGTGACAGAACCAGCAGATCGAGGAGAGGCTACAGAGGTGTGGATGACGGTCACTCTTCGAGTGGTTGAGTTAGGATGAGAGTGGACGAACAGGTTGTTGAACTGTAGCAGGTTGTGAGACATTTCTAGATAAAAACTTTTGTGGTCGGAGGATTGTGTTGGAGACGTTATTAATTATATACTAGAGCAATAAATTAGGCTTTTAGAGGGATTATCTGTATATAATATTTGTAAGTGTTTACATCAAAAGTGTGAATCGCGAGTTTTGTATACTTAGTGTAGAGTGTTTATCAATATTGTAATTAAACTAAAAACTTTAATTTAACTAATTTTCTTAATTATCCAAGCACTCCATCCTTAACGAACCTGGCTACGCTTAGGTTAGCCAAGTAGTTACAGTACGTACTTCGCAGCGGTTTAGATATGTGACGTCTTGAACTCTGCGTTTAGGTTGTCAGAATCTGTAAAACAGCATTAGCAACCACCACATTAACTTCAGCAGTAAAGTCAAAATCTACAATAACCAGTCAGGTGGGCGCTTAAAAATATTATTATAACACTGCACAGACTTCACGACTGTAGCATAACTTGAGATAAAAGCGAATTAATTATGAATTGTAATCTTGTTGCATCTGTAGTAACGACATTAATTAAACAGGTTTGTCAACATCTACATTCAAACATTCCAACCATTCAGTAGGTACAGACCCCGTCTTCATATGGACATATTTGCTCGCGATTACCAGTATTAGGACCTCCCATAATATAGGTTCGCCCCTAGACATCCAGTATAATGACTAGTACACAAACAACTCGTAGAAATGTTAAGTAGGCAAAATGTTGGTAACAGCTTTAAACATTTCATTTGGTTTACTTTAAATAGCCGCACATGTTTCAAATTATTTGGAAAATTCAAATGCACAGTACACGTTCACGTATTTTGCAGGTAGCATGTGATGCTAATTGCTTATCGTCCTGTGAATAAAATCTTGACTGTAATATTAATCGAAATTTGTTTATTCAGAGGCATTATTACAACTAAGCTTCATCTACAATAAATGACAGAGCTCTATTTCCACAAAACTCAGTAAATTTTTGTATGAACGTCTCAGTCAAAATTAATCTTACATTCAACATGTTTTCTGTTTACCTTCTATGAAATTATTTTTACGAAACTTGCAATAGTTTAACTGTCAGCTGTACACATAATTTATTTTTTTCATACACCAGTTACTCATGTTAATAAGCACAGAATTGGAATATGCGAGTAAAACTATTGAGTAAAATGTCTCGAATTTGCCGCCGACTGGTCTTGAATTAGTACATAGGCAACTAATTTTATTTTGCGAAATTAGTAAGTAAAATTGCGATGGTTTCCAACGATAATAACCCAATTTTCATGCTAGCTTAAATAATGTCAAGTTCCGTACAAGTAACATATTTCTATTCATTGACGTTACAAATGAACTCCAAGGCTGCATGAAAGCGACGAGCCTTTCTTCCCCACAACCACTGCACTGTATTTGCTTGTATTTATAAACACAATAGATCTTCCTTTGTGTTTACCGTTGTTTTATCCTCCAGTTGTAATTGTTTCCGTTATCGACGTGCTATTGTAATGCCGGCCGCACAATGTTAAACTGCTGTAACCTGTGTCAGCATACAGTGACATCCATTGTTACGTAACGGACTAGGGAGTCTGCATTTTCCTCCCATGACCTAATTCGCAGATTTTTTTTCCTTACGCAGGCCTGATGTAATGTTATTTAGTGAACGTTAATTATTGCACTTATTTCGAATTAATTTTAATCATTTTTCATGCAAGCAATGATTTCACTCCGAAATCTTAAATATGTGTACAGAGCATCTAGTTACAGTGCCTGACATGTAAAATGCAACGCGATAAAAAAAGTGCTGGAAACTAATCCAAAATGCCCATATAGTCAAAAAGGAGTTTAATCTTCACATGTGAGCAAAGCTGTATTGGCAGACAATGCAGAGAGATATTCAATATATGGGAATTTCATGCGTTGAAGACTGCGACCAACTACCTTCTCAGACCACGACTGGTGCGAAAATACAGTAGAAGTTTATTTGAAAACTGCTAAACGTGCGTGGTCGATATTTGCTTAGGAATGCATTCAAATAACGTTACACATAAGTATACCTATTTCACGTCCTCTTTTAAAACATAGTTTCCCCGCGGCCAAAATTATTGTTTTTACGGGCATTATAAGGTATGAATATCTTCCTGCGGAGTCTTAAAAATCTATAGGCATATACAACACTTCTTTATCTAAAAATTTAGGCCATAAATGATGGTGTCACAGCTGAATGTATGATATAGGTATATAAATAAATAACGTATAAGGAAGGTGCTCTAGGACCAGAGGTATCACAACCAAGGCGCAGACTTACCTACTCACTCTTGCAGGTGTCTGCTTGCCTGGAAGGATGACGTGGAATGAAGCGCCGGAATACGAAGAGCGGGGAAACGGGAGATTCCCGAGAAAACTCGGCGACCAGCGTCATCTTCCGGTACGTTTGACACGCGCGAAGATCCGGATACCTTCCCCGCCAGAGATCGAACCTGGGTCGCCGGTGGGAGGCGAGTTGACTGCACTGTATACAAACTAGGAAGTAACGCTGTATGGTACAGTTACCATACTTCCGCCTTGAAAATATAAAAACTTTTACAGCTGTAACAATACAAGTCTGGAAACTTTAGTATACTTTTGACTGTTTTCTAAAAAAGTTTGGGAGAGCTACCACAGATGACTGGGAAACAATTATACCATACCTACATTCTTAGCGCTCCTATACGCACGTGTGGCAAATGCACAAACTAATTTTTAGAGTGTACTCGGCAGCCGCGGCCTATAATAGAGGAGAGCTATCGTCGAATCTTGGGCCTAGAGGGCAAGGGGAGATGAAGGGCGTGCCTGGGTTGCCCCTAGCACTTCCGCACTTATAGATCTCGGGAGCACAATATACGCCCACCGTTGTGGCCACCTTAAAGCGAGTTTTGCAAAGGAAGGTTGAACAGCAAATCTCCACATAGTCTCAGTAAAACAGTGAAACAGAGATCATGTTGATAGTGAAGAATCCGAAGTCGCCCTGCATACTCTGTAACAAATCGCCAGTCGTGAGGAGTTGGTGTGTTAATGCTTGGTGTCTAATGAGACTTAATACGTGATCGCTGACGTCCGACTCAGAGCTTAAGTCACGATAATCGAGCATCTTCCTGAATTCGCTACCGACAACAGCGACAGACAATGGACGACTTGAAGCACACGCCCCCTGAAGTCACCGCAGGGGAAAAGTACTGTGCGAAAAAAAGCTTGTTTACAAACATGCTGATTTGTTAGTTGGTAATTGCAGAAAGCAAAAATGTTGCGCATTCATAGATTTGCACGCAAGGGTAAAAAATAGTAGTTTATACTTCATGATTAAGATACACAAATACATAAGATTAATGTTTACCTGAAAAAATGGCAAATTCCAAACAAATAATCAATTTTCTGGATGTATGTACATATGTACATCTCAACCGGGACATTTGACGCCAAACAGCTAAATGAAGGTTATGTTCGGCTGCGGTATCCATGGAGATAGGAATTGTTTTCCACACCTGACTGAAGCTCCGCCTCTTTTCAAGTCGTCCATTGCGGCATCACGATGAGTTTCTCCCCCTAATTTGTCCAGTGAACAAATGACCTACGATGATTCCTCTAGTGAAATTATCCGTACAACGTAATTTCGTACGACGGCGTCTTAAAGGCATTACGACCCCTTGTCCAGACACAGTAACAGCCTAACCTGTTATTTCTAAAGGCCGTGACAACGTCTATTCTAAAACTACGGTAATTCTGTATGTATGCAAGTTTCCTGTCAATTTATTGCTTCTCCTCTTTATTCCCATTCAAACTACAAACATTTATCAGTCTCGTGCTTTTACATAATGACGAGCCTTCATAAGCATACTTGTTTGAGTTTACTGTTACGTATATACACTTTGTCCATTGTGTTTCTATGTAGACCCTGTGTTTTTTGCTGGTACGTAAAATGTTTGGTGTTATACACTTTTCCAAAGTATTTCTATGTGTGTTTTGCTAGTGTCAATTTTATGTTTCTGTACTTAACCTAATACTGAAGCAGGTAGTAATATGGGCTCACAGTAGATTACTAGATAACTTGCTAGTGAGGCGAAATGTTGTTCACGAGACGATATCGTTAACTCAGTATTGCATACTCACAGAACCCAAGTCATGTGACGATACAGCACCCTAGTCTGCGTAATACATCCACTCCCACAAGACATTGAAAAACTATTTCAGCTCTGTCTGAATTCACCTTTACTGGTGTGACATCTCCTATTACAGTAGTCAAATAGCACTCTCCATTATCCCTATGGTCTGGCGACCGCTGAAGGAAGACACTTTGGTGCCTGGTTTAACTACTGTGTATATATGAACAAGGACTGAACAAAATAAATTAATGACATTTTACTTTATTTAATGCTAAATGTGTACAGAGTAAGATGAAGTTCTGAAAATTGTTTACTCAGATATTTCGTGTGACCAGAAAAAAATATTCCAGCAGCTGCCATTTTGAAATTATCACCATGAAATTAACAAAACGCGAAAGTTTTGTCGTCTTACTAAGTACTATACTTGTTAAGATTTTTATGAAATTAAAAATTAATGGTTCCTGAGATATTTCGTGTGATAAATATTTGTTTAAACGGCTGCTATTTTTATAATATGAATACACCATGGCCAAAATACATTTAATTCATGTCACTTTACTAAGAACAAGGTTTTGATGAAATTCTGAAGAGAAAAATGGTTCTTCAGAAATTTAATTTGTCCGAAAATGTTCATGTACCCGCCAGCCATTTTTTAAAAATATGAACACGGAATAAACAAAATACATTAAAGTCAAGTCAGTTTAGTAAGCAGTACGTATGTACCAAGCTAAGAGAAATTTGGGGGGAAAACATCTCCTCAGATTTCATATTAGGCTAAAAATATAAAATTTGGGACTCATTTTGAAGATGTAAACATGGTATGAACGAAATACATACAAGTCAAGTCAGCTTATTAAATTGTAGAAACGTACCTAGTTTGACTAAATTCGGAAAAAAAATTGTTTCCTCAGGCATTTCTTTCATGCTTGAAAAATTTTTAATTGCCGCTATTTTGAAAATACGAATACTACATGAAATAAGTAGACAAAAATTAAATTAGCTTGCCAAAGCGTATATGTGTACTAAGTTTGATGAAATAGTGAAAAATATCTCTTCAGAGGTTATGCAAAAAATATAAAAATGGCAGCCAATAAAAAAATTAACACGACGTGAACTTATTGCATAAAATAGGTACGTTGTGTGTTTCCAATTTGGCGAAATTCTGTCTTGGTTCAGAAGTGTTTAGGATCCCCTCCCATCCACACATACACACACATACACGCGAGCGCGTCTACCCTTTCCTTTGGGAAGCCGAGATGACACAACTTCCCACTTAACATATTGGTTCTGGGATATTAATTATATAATTGCAACAGTGGCCAGGACGACCAATGCTGACTGAGGAAGGTGGACGGTGCATCTACAGTTTACAGTGACATATAAGTTATATTGCCGACGATACTGACCACCGCAACAGAAAGTCACCTCAACATGACCTCGTGAAACTGCAGAGGAGACTGCACAACGCATACGTCTGGGTGCAGATGTACTGATCTGCAATATTTTACTGTCTGCGCGCCAGCCCCGAGTCCCTGGCGTGTACGCCTTTTTCTTTGTAAACTTCATGTACGCTACAGTAACACAGTATCAAACCCATCCTAACTTACGCCGTTACTACGGCTAGCATGTGCGTCGCATGCTATTGGACCTCGTTGTGTTATTTATATATTTACGGGTGGAAAACTCACCCTCGCCAGGGACTCAGAGTTGGCGCGCGGACAATATGTGTACTTCATTCAACCTTAAGGACACGGGAGTGTGTTAAATTAACTATACGCTCTACAATCGGAAATTAATTTTTGCAGATAGTCGGAGAACTGCCGAGTGTTTTCCACTTGATAATATTATAATATATCTTACAATTAGAGATGATGGTTTATCGCGGAAAACTTGACTGTTTGCTGGATTTCAACATACGTTCAGCTTACCAGAAGATTTCTGGCTTTAGCTTGTACTTGGAGATGTTACCCTATTTGACTGAGCCAATAAGAATTTTAATATTGTAATATTTAATACCTGTTATTGGTCTGCAGGCAGCTACGTTGTATCAGACGTAAATCACGGAATCGTACATGTCGAAAGAAACTACAGCGTTTTCAAGGGTATGTTGTAACTAAACATTTTCGCGGTATTCCATCATCTCTTCTTATAATATATCAGTAAAATGTAGTTTTACTTGTTTTATACCAACTAAGAGCAGGAAATTAACGATGACATCTGCACTGTAATTTTTTTTGCTAAAGTTTCAAGATATTCCTTTGCAACTTTCGCTAACCTGTATAAAACATTCATATTTCCCTTGCAAACTTACAATCTCTGGAATGCATTTTGCTAAGACAAATTGAATATTCATGTAAAAGACGACATATGTGCTATAAAATTAAGAAAATTACATTATTGAAATGTACACTGACTATACTATAATAACAAAAATTCTAACTGTGTATTAGTTGAGTTGGTGAAGAGGAGCCGACCATTGCGTAGTTGACTGTACCCCGCACCGAGAACGCGTCGTTTGCCCTAAAGTCGTTGGCCCTAAAGGCGTTTGCCCTACACTTTAGGACAAACGTCTTTAGGGCAAACGACGTGTACCCTACGCACCTACTTACGGTATGAAAGGTACTGGGTTCTATTTCCAGGTCCGACTGGATATAAATTTGTGTACGTTGAGATTGGTCATTAAAATTTGTCTTGTATTAATTGTATGAATGCAACGCTTATCGCATAAACTATAGCTTTGTCGTTAAAGGCGGAAGTGTTTGGGACAGTGACTGAGCGGTTGAGCCTTGCCATTGTGTAAAACGTTTTAACATGTAAAACAAGTAAAATTACACGGCTTGCAAATGCCAGAACACAGGGTTCGAGTCTACTAGTTACTAATTTATTTTCCATGATGTTTAAACATGAAAATTATTTTCCGTACAGTTATTTTGCAAATATGTTCATTCCCATGACCAGGATAAAATGAATATTGTAGATTTAGTTGTCATCCGTTGCAAGCATGAATACAGTGCCATACCTTCTACTGTCATGTAATTTGCAGTTTTAAAAGAATATTCTTTGAAGTTTTACAAATAGAACAAGGGTTTCCAAGGATTTTCGTTGTAAACGTAGAAACATATTTTTAGATTGAATATAGCTGTAAATTCAGCGTACGAAACATTTCAAACATAGTGTTTTAAATCTGAACATTTCAGAAAGTACTAAACGTGGCGAACGAATATAATTATGATAGACAACACAGGTTGTTGAAGTAAGGGTAGAATTAAACCAGGAGAGATATTGTACACCCAAACGATACACAAACCACAGGAAACAATGGACACGAACAAGAGGAGAAAACATGTTTATTAATCCTAATACCGCAAAAATGCTGGGAAGTCTTTGGCTGGTGATTACGATCGATATCTCTTTATGTACTTTTTCTTAGTTTTTGCTGTATTAAGAATAATAAACACGTTTTCTCCGTTCGTGTCCTTTCTTTCTTGTGTTTTGTGTCGCAGGAAAGTGTTTCCTACCATGCATTGCTATGTGATTACCCATCGATCTCTCCTGAAAGTTTGTAACCGCTGTACTGATACATACTGTATATGCTCATAATCAAAATGGAGGAAAGATCATTGGTAATTGTGCCAAGGTCAACAATTTTTTCTTGTATTTTATTGAACTAAAACTTAGGAAAAAGAATGTTGGTACCGTACTTCTGTTTAAATAGGGGCAACAATCCAGTTTGGTTGTTAGTACTATTTGGATAGTTCCTAAAGTAATCTGTTCTGTAGAAGTAACAATATGTTCTTTATTCCTTCTACAGAACAATTAGTTGTAGGAATAATTAAGATAATACCGACAACCAAACTGGATTGTGGTACCTAGTTTAATAGAAGCATGGATACCTAAAAGTGTACTTTATTCTATAAGTGTACAGAATTACAATTTTTTTCTGTGTCATCACGTCAAATGTTCCACTAGCCCCCAATCTTAAGGAGAAATAAGGAATTCGCATAGCAAACAAGGTTCATAATAGTGTCACTCCAAGCATATACGCACCAGGTCGTTTCCGCACCGCTGTTGCTATCTTAATTCAGTCCATGTAGCTTTATAACTTGCACAGCTGAGCTTGTCTTGCCCACGAATCTCTGTAGGTCTACTTTCAAATTTGTAGCAACGTTCAATTTCCATATAAACATTCCAGGAATATGATTTCATATCGTCACCTGATTGGCAAAAGGACGAATGTCACGCATATATAATGATTTTGAGTTATTGTGTTCATAATATTCGCCAGACTTTAAAACACGTTCTGGCAAAAGGACAATTGTGTTTGTATGTTAGGCACTCTCCCTCGTTTGGGGGTAATGTTACATTTTCATCCTGGCAAAATGGCTAACGTCCATAAAGATCTTAGGTTATTGGCATTCATGCTTTATAGACATAGCATATTTTTATTTCTAAAGGAAGTAAACTGTGTAATTTATTGTGTCTTGTTACTGATTTCATCACGCGAAATTCAAACGTAATTGATAATTTAATGAAACTTTCAAACCGTTGTCATAAACTGAAAAAGTGACAATTTATTAACCTATTTTTGAAGGTTATGTAACACAGAAAGAAATGGTGTATTCTTAAGTTGACATACTTTGTAAACAGAAAGTTATTCACAATGTTTGTTTGTGTAGATGTATTGTTGGAGCTTGTTCAGTGCATTGCTTTGCATAAGCGTATTTTCGTCGATTAGCTTCTATTTCACATTGACTGATAACAAAGGCACTATAAAAAACTAATCTCGATTTCGGGAGGACCTGTGTTCGATTTCCAGCGTTATTCGAATTTTGCATCACAACAGAGGAACGCTGCTTGTGACTGCCAGACACACTCATAGGCCATACGAGTGAACAATTACACGCACAATACTTTTTATCATCGGATGTTCTTTGCAACTTCAAAACATCTGAAAAAAATTGGATGGAAATCAGGTCCGCATATCCGGTATAAGGCGTGCAACATTTCGGAAAAATTCGAATGTTCTGCAAGTAAAATTCTCAGGTAGGTGCAATGAAGAACTGGAAGTGTATATCTCTGAACGTAATTTATGAACCGGCAGATTTTTGAAGTCTAAATATTTAATTGAAAGTTTTGTAATGCAAGGGGACGAGCTGCTAAACATATCCCTAGCCATATTCCTCTTTACAAACATAAGTTTCTTATAACACCAGCTAAAATTAAAGACTAGAGGCATTCCTTCGCAAGTTTATGTTGCTTAAAATGTAGACTTATTTCTCATTAAAAATAACTTGAGAGTTTTGCTATTCAAATATTTAATTGTAGTACACGTTGTGAATTCTTGATTTTGTAGCTTAAAATGTTGTAATACATTGTATTCGTAAACCTGCAGAGTTTGGAAGTGTAAATCAAATGAATTTGAAAGCTTTGTGTTTCCGTGATTTGTCTGCTAAATGTGTGTAAAATGTCTCATATTCGTAACGCTTCCAGGTTTAAAAGTGTAAATGTTTTTCGACACTTGGTTTAGTAGTCAAACATGTTTGTACACAGTATTTCAGATTTAGAAAATTGCAGAGTTCTGAAATGTAAACAATTCTCATTGATTTGGTATTTCAAATTTATGAACCGGTAGATTTTTGAAGTCTGAATATTTAATTGAAAGTTTTGTGAACTCGTGACTTTGTAGCTTGAGATGTTTGTGTATTTCAGATTTATTAAATTGCAGAGTTGTATAAGGTTAGTAACACATTGGACGTTCTGAGGATCTATAATTGAGGCGCTCAACATGTAGCTGTACTGTATTTCACATGTACAAAACTGCACAACTTTAAATGTAAATTCTTCATTGAAAGTTCTGAGACTTCTCTGATTTTGTAATGTAACGTTGCACGTTTCGCATTAACAAAACTACAGAGCTTAAAATTCTATAGGTCTCATTAAAATGGGAAAAACTCTTAGTTTACAATGAATATTCACAATTTTAAATTTCAACTGCAAAAAAGATGTTCTAATAAATGAAAACATGCTTTGCACATTCAGTGTTGATAAAGTACACAAACAAAATTATGGGATAATGTATTTTTTAAGGACTGGCGAAAAGGCGAATGCATTATACATTGACTGGAAAAAAGACGAATGTTAAAAACAAAAATGGCAGACAATCTGGCATAAAAACCAACGCCCTACATCTCATATTTATAATTAACATAAATTAATAAATTTTTTGTAGTTTAATGCAATTCAAGTATACATAACAAACAAAATGGTGTTAATGATCACATGTCTTTTTTTTTTGCCTGTATCGTATTTTATACTTCTTCAACAGTTTTTTGCTCCTGCTGTAAATTTACGATTTTGTAACATTTGCCTTTTTGTCAATCAGGTGACGATATGTGCGTAAAGTCTCACCAAGTGTTTCATTCTCTGGAGGGATTAATCATTCAAACATCTCAGTACATTCCTCATAAAACAAAACATAGCATGCCCGCATCAACTATCAAGCATTTTCAAATTAAAAAAAATCAGTAGTTAAATACGTTTAGATTAATTTATTTAGCACACTGGTATACAATGAATGGTCATTATTAAATTATATTAACATGCAGGATACATTTTCAATTTTGATTTTATACCAATAATAATGTAATTTCGATGTCAAATCGATATTTATTTGCACATTTTATGTGATTCTGAGGTCGTACGTATTATTCGCTCCGAATTCACGTAGCGAAGATAAAATTTAAAGAAATCTGGCTCCACTCTCATAACACGCCAGTTTTTCAAGCTTAATATACACCATTGTTAGAGATGATGGTATATCGAGAAAATAGTTTGTGCCAACATAACCTTGAAGACACTATACTTTCTTGCAACATATATGATTTTGTGATATACTTCTGACACAACTAAGCTGTTTGCAGACCAATAACAGGCATCAAATATTACGATATCGGTATTCTTATTGGCTCCCTCAAATAGGGTACCAGCTCCAAGTACAAGTTGAAGCTAGTAATCTTCTGGTAAGCTGAACGCACGTTGAAATCCAGCAAACAGTCAAGTTTTTCCGCGATAACCCATCATATCTAGGGCCCGGTAGTTTTCGCTAAAAGATTTTTGCCCCACTTTGTTTCAGTGTCTTACGTGCACACCTGCCGCTCAACTTCATGATTATTGGCAGAGGGTTTTTGTGCAGAGTTATTATTCATTTGACTGTGCCAATCAGTACATGGATAACTGAGACATAACACGTATGTGATTTGCGGGTTTAACCTGCAGACATAGTATGTTAAGACATCCAATCACTGAACACAAAGCAGAGATGCAGGTGCGCACGTAAGGCACTGAAACAAAGTGCTGCAAAAATCTTTTCGCGAAAACTACCGGGCCCTAATCATATCTAACCATTGTAAATAAACAACGCAGTAACTCAACTTGCTAACGTATGTTTGAAGTACAATGCACTTATTGCTACGGATACCACAGCAGCGCTCAGCCGGAAGGCGGAACTGCACTGCAAGCGAGGAGCGGTGTTACGGAAATATTTTGAAAGATTAACCCCCTCGCCACCCCCAGGCTATTGAGAACAAACTGAGATATTTAACAAAGGAGCAGGGAAACCAAAGTCGTTCATCGGACCGTCAGCTGGGGCACCTCCAGGTCGGCAAGGAAGCCGCCCCTTTGCTGACCAACTCCTTCCTTCGAGGGTCGAACGCTTTGGTCTCCGCTCTTGACCCGGGGAGGTCACGGCCGTGCTCACGTGTGTTTCCGGCAGAGAGTCGACAGCGCCAATACTCAGTGGTGAGGGGCTTGGAACGGGGTTCCATTTACTTTATAGTAACTCCCCTCCATTCAGGCCTTAAGAGTGCGTGGTAGATAAATAAACGCTGAAAACATCAATTGATTTCTACGCTTTTTTTGAAGCCAATATGGATAAAATACTCAATGACAATCCTAGATTATGGTATTTGCCAACGTTATGAGTAAATATTTATCCACAATTACTCACTCGTTACGCGTGGTCTCTTGCGCCGTAGTTAAATGCACGAGATTCCGGCGTCAGAGATTGTGTCTCAGAAGTTCGTAACACTGGAAAGAACTTTGTGTAAAATGTTTGCTAAAACTATTGTCTAGGATTGCTATTGTTTACTTTTCGAAAATTGGCTTCAAGAAACCTACAGTTATATATTAATGCTTTTAGCGTTGAATTATGTACCACGCCTTCTTAAGCCAAGGTTGTAGAACGCTAGTTGTCGAGAGTATTGTTGTACAGTTACTTAAGTAATTAAATGTCTCTTCTAGTCTATGGAAGATGCAAAGCAAAGCGGCTGACATCTGGTTGTGAACTTCTGAACCTTCGGAATGGTGATCGACTGCAGACGTTATATTGTACACGTGCGTAACGAAGCAATTTCATGTATACAAATAAATACTAGGTGGCAAAAGTACTGTTCTTCGTTGTAAAAATAAAAGAGTTTGATTAAAAGTAAGTCTATATGCGTATATAAAGGGCACTATCGAGAGGTGACAATATAAAAATATCGTTAAGAGTACTACCATTTTTACCGATCGCAATTTCTCTGAAATATTCATATATAAACAGTTTTCTCTAAACTAACTCTGTATAAACTTTGTCTTTTATTTTCTAATTTCCGTATTTATTGTAGATAAAATCCATTGCTTTCATTGTAGCTGGTTTATTAAGAACTAACAAAGTTAGGCCTAATATCGTCCATTTACTAGCCTAAATGTTAAATTGTTGAAATGATAACAGTCGTTGACATGTATAGGTAGTTGTAAGCTTTAAAATATATACTTATCATACGAATATTATTTAAAATATTTTTCCGTATTTATTTTTATTTTTAACAGTACTTTTTCTCTACAAAATATGCTACCAATAATTTTTTGAAGCTACCTTTTTAGAATGTTTCGTTAATATCTGGTAACCTGAAAATTACAAGCTCATATTAGCCCTTTTTATGAAAAGTATTAGTCTACTTGCAATAACGATAATAATATTATATGTTGTAACAACAGCATGAATTAATCTTTAAGCATTCTGATCGGATAAATCTGATGCGCACAAATTTTAATCAATTCAATTTTGTAGTGTGCTAAAAATATTATATTTTAATTTTTCTCTTGTAAATTGTATTTTCGACATAACGAAATCAATTAGTGATACGCACTCCCCATGTGGCTTTATTTCGCGTCGCTGCTAATACACACTACACTGACTAATCTGGGATACACGTATTAAACAATCTATTACGCGTTTCGCGTTAAACAGTTTGTCGCGATCAATTTTAGTTTTATATGCGTAAACTACACCCTGCATTAATCCACACGAGCCCTTGAAAACGAAAATAAAATCACGTTTCCATTGCCACGCATACGGGAAATGCATTTCTATTCTATCACCATTCCTGCCATCTGCAAGGCGCGACGGTGCTGCTCCTAGCTTCGCTTTGCATCTCCCATATTGTGGAGTCTGATTATAAATATTAATCCCAGGTAGTACTACCCCAAGAAATAACTATTGAGTGTGGGCAATAGTAAGTAGTCTATAGTCTGAGCTCGCCACTCTTATGTTCATCCCGAAAGCCACCTGTAATAGGTAAGAAAAAAAAGGTGAAACAATAATACAACGACAGGCCCCAATAACAGGTACAACACAAGTAATAGTTTGTATTGGAAATATCACTCGAGCATACTAGATATTTTCAAAACCAAGGTGGCCTCACTTATTGCACGAAATGGAAAACCCGTTATCAGTAAATTATTCTCGCGTAAAATCGAACGAGTACTTGCCAATTTCACACTGCTTGTAAGACTACCGACGCCTGATACAAAATAGCTTCAGTGTCCATTAAATATAAGCCAATTATCAAAAGCAATTACGTAGCCATTATTTCATTTCACTTTCGTTAGTAGTGCAGTACGAAATGTAACGAATTCGGTTACGACCATTGTGACCGTAATGAGTTTCGGTCGGTATAAAATTGTGACTTCAACGATGGTATGCATTATTTCTTAATACCAGAATCGTTTCGGAAACTACGCCCGAATTTCTTTATTTAACCAACCTTTAAGATTTTCTCTTAATTTACACAGTGATTAAATTGTTCGTTTCATTTCTTGCATCCGAAGAAATCAGGGCTAGTCGAATACATATAAATTCCATAACTTACGCATACAAAAAGTAACCCGTGAGAAAGAAGAGTTCCTATTGGTCTGCTAATATTAAATACCTCCGCTGATAAAATATCTTCTCAGCAAAAAAAAAAAAAAAAACTCATCGAATTTTGATGAGTAGTTCAGATTTTATTAACAATTGAGTATTCCAGTCGTCCGACTGACATCGTACCTTTCCATACCCCTTAAATAATATGTAGAGATTGGTAAATTTCGCTGACCTGCATGTTAGAATCAAATATCCTATCCACACTCAAGCCTTGTATATTCATTCATTGTCTGGTATTCCAAGTAGTAGCTAGTTGACTTATGGTCGGGACTTGAGTATGCATAGGATATTCGATTCTAACATGCAGGTCATTGAAGTAGCGTAATGTTCCCACCCCTACTAATAAGATTACTTTTCTCACTGTGGATGCAATGAAACCAAAAAATTTCTAATCGGTAATGTAGGCATAAACATACGAACTCATTTATTTGTTTGTTCACGTGCAGCTATCTTCCAACTTAGTGAACATACAACAATTGGAAATGATTTAACGAAAGTTTGGATAGTAAATTTTCTAAAATTAAATTTTGCTTACAGTTGGGCCAGTTGTTATAGAAAACATGTATTATATTCATGACATGAACTCTTAGAAATTAGAGGAAGTACATTACAGTAAACTCTGAGTCGTCAAATAACATTAAATACACAATTTCCTACTTCGTTATACGGGACAGAGTGTGTTAATTTAACGTAACGATAGCTTATGAAAAATATGTCGAAAAATGTTTTCAAATTGTTCTGTAAAGTGAATTACAGTCATACTCTTTGAATTACAGTGGTAGTAATGATAACCTTAAAACAACAATAAAATGTAATTTCTTAATATTAAAAAAATAACACTCTTATTAGTGTCAGAACAATTAAAGCTCAAGTAGTTTTGCATTTTATTAAAATAAGAAAAATTTTGAAATCAATTTAAAACTATAATTTATTCATAGGAAACACTGGAAATACATTTTCGACTTAATTTTTCATAAACATTCTCCACGCAATATTTATACAATACATCCTGAATCATCCTGTGTTTAAGCGTGGTGAAGCAGCGGTAACCGAGCGTGGTGGAACAGTGGTAAAACACTCGACTCGCAATTGGAAGGATCCGGGTTTGATCCCCAGCCCCGGCCTACCTGATTTCGGTTTTCCAGGTTTTTCCGAAATCGCTCTAGGTGAACGCTGGGACCGTTCACTAATACAGACCATGGCTTTCCGTGTACCTCTACACCTCTACCAAGGCCACGTGCTGTTCGAGAGCACGCAAAACCAAATAAATAACTAAAAAATAAAACTGAATACAATATACATAAAATACATTAATATCAAGTTGCTATATTGATTTTGGTGAATTTAAGATGCATATGGTCAGTGTAGATATCTCATGAGATCAAGAAAATATGTTCAAATGGCCACCGTTTTTATAATGTAAACACTACATTAATAAAATTAAAAAAAAAAAGTCATGTCACTTTACTACCGCAAGCGGGGGTGAATTTCACACGTGGGGTGACTTTGGGACGTTACACAAAATTATTTTCCGTATTTATGATAACTGTAAATTAAGCAATTTACTTGAGATGAATCCCGAATAATAAATATCCGCATGCCATTTAGCTAACATTTACTCACAGTTGGCAACTATGGAAATATAAATAGTATTTAGGTGTCCCAAATTCATCCCATTCGTCCAAAGTCACATCCTCTTATGGTAAATACTATATAACTACCGAGTTTAATTAATTTCGGACAAAAACTACCTTCGATCCCTCCTGTAGTAAAATAATGTTCTGATGGCCATCATGGAGTGAATATGAACACGGCATGAGTAAAATATATAAATCACTATATGTGTACAAAGTTTGATAGAATTAGAAAAAAAAATGTTTATATTACGTATGTGTTAATAAAATTATTTTTTAGATATTTCATAAAAAAACATTTAAAATGGCCGCCATTATGAAAATATGAACAAAGTACATTAAAGTCAAATATACTTAGGCTGCTAGGTACTATATTTGTATCAAGTTTAACTAATTACTGTGCACGGTGCTCTAATTTTTTTTAGTGTTGGGGAGAAATTGAGGAACACACACACGTACAAGGGAAAGTAGGTTTAAATAAAAGAAAAAGAAAAAACGCCTTTGTGGTTCTGCATGCGTGCGTATGTCATTACGGTGGCTGTCTGTTCAGGGCGTCGAGTGGTATGCGGAGCTTCGTCCGTTACAAATTATTCGAAAACTGTTTATGATGGTTTATCGCGGGAAAACTTGACAGTTTACTGGGTTTCCACGTATGTACGTTCAGCTTACCAGAAAGTTACTGACTTTTGTTTGTACGTGAAGCTGTTACCCTATTTGACTGAGCCAATAAGAATCCCGCTATTGTAATATTTGATGCTTGTTATTGGTCTGCAAACATCTACTTTGTGTCAGAAGTATATCACACAATCATACAAGTTGTAAGAAACTAAAGTGTTTTCACATGTTGGCACAAAACATTTTCGCGATATACCATCATCTCTACATACACGTGATGTATTCGTAGGAGTAGCATTCATAGTACGCAATACACGTGTGGATATCCATTTAAGGTTCACAAGTAATAATTAAAGCATATTGTCTAGCGGCAAAAACGGCGAAAATGGGTTTGTTTGCAGTGGTTTTTAAGCATGGAAATCTAAGTGCAGAATATTTTAGAGGGTATAGATAAACCTTTATCGCTAACATTACGTCTAAAATGATGTCTCATAGAGGCGACTTGTCGGCGAGAAGACTGCACGCCAATAGTGACTTGCGCCTAGAGGTTAGAATAATACGTGGTACGCGTGCTTTGTCGACCTTACCGCTTCCACATTTAAAGGTTTGGAACGCGCAAAGTGTGTACAGCCAGCTGGGCGTCATTTAAGGTTTTTTTTTGTGGGTGGGAAGGGGGGGGCAAGGATTTTTTTTTCGGGGATAGTGACCTTGTTACATCTTTTTTTATTAATTAAGCATGTATAAATTAGAAACTTTAATAATAAAACTTCAGTTTTATGTGCTTAAGTTAGCATTATTTAAATAACAACACACAAAAAATATATTTTATACACTTAACATTTTTAATTCAGGGGGGGGGGCATTTGCCCTTAAATGACGCCCCTGACACCCAGATGGCCACTTCAAAAAGTGAAATTACATTATTCTATATTCTTTGCCCAATCGGCAGCTTTTGAATTTTAAATACTTAAATTTCAAAAGTAAAATTAGGTAACTTTCAAACTATATCACTAGATGTATGATTAGTTCAAGTTTAGAACAAATTAAAATGTAATACATTAAGAATTAAGTGTCAAAAATATATTTGTTTTCGTTAAATAGCTATTAAAAATAACAGATACTTGTTCTGTAAAATAAGCACTGCCCAGAGTCGTCTTCATTTGTTAATATCCTCACATGGGGCGGCAAATAATAAGCCGTGACTTATCCAATACCCTCTCAGGACGTTTAGGAATACGGTTGCACGTTAAGTCTCGGCCGTTGCTTTTCCAACGCCTGAGATAGTAGCACTCATGTAGAACCTACTGTTTAGAAATACCGGCCTCAGTCTCAATACGTTATGTCAACGTCAATTTCGCGGATTCATCTGGCAGCAGCCTAGACTTGTCAGTCCTATACACCCACTGGCCACAATCGATTATCTATTGGCTTATAACCGTACAAGCAGGTAGCAAGCGATAGCACTTCGCATTATTTCCTTATTTACTACTGGCTTGCAGTAGTCAAACGCGCTTCGTAACAGCCGCCAGCGAGTCACAGACGTGACAATGAAGTATGCATAACTGGCGTTTAACCAGGCCTGGAATGTATCTGCGAAATTTACGTACCTCTAATTATGTGCACACCTGCAGCTCTGTTTCGCAGTCAATGATTGGCTCTTTTCAACTCTCTGGAGTAATACCTGCTAATCACAGACGTGTGGTGTTGCAGTAACCAAATGAGTCACGCCTCTCCATAAATATACGCTGTCAATAGCTATGATGCAAAGCAGTAAACGTGCACATTTGAAATTGAAACAAAACGGTGCAAACATTTTTTTTTTTTCGAATAATCAGGGATCCCTAGGGATGTCATAAGGTGACTGTGGGGCAGAGTAGGAATAATAAGAGTGGGGAAACGGGAGTTCCCTGAGAAAACCAGCGAAAATCCGGGGCCCGACCCCACTGGAAATCGAACCCAAATTGTCTGAATGAAAGGCGAGTGGTCTGACTACTTGGCTACCGCGGCCCCCACTATAATGAGAACTTAACAGTGCAATGTGACCTGCAAATACACACATTAGTCAGTAAGCTTGTGGCAATAATAGTTTCACGTTTAGTCGCGGACCGGACAAAATGGAGATCTGTCAAAAAAGCTCGAATGACCCACGAGAGCCAGCTATAAATTATAACGCCTCGTGCCACCTCCCCCCTAATTCTACAGTGTATGTGGAAAATGAAGGAAAGTTAAAATATTACTGATTTAAAGCGTGCACCACGGAAGAGTTGAAAAGGGCGCCTGGGGTGATTTCCGCAATAAATATTGCAAGACGAGAGAGACGCTATACATATCGCTACTCCATCCCCCGCCAACCCTTGCCATAATACATATGTCTTGTCCTCTCGCCTGGGTCTCGACGTGCGAGCGATGAATCACATTCTGGAGCCTAGCGAAAACGAGACAGGGTGCAGCCGTCGTATCCGCAGATGTACAAACACCTAGTATACCTCCCGCAGTCGAAGCACAACTCAGAGGAAGTGATAAGGGTGACAACGGAACGCGCGTTATTTTCTCTGTCGCCACTACGGGGGGCGTGGTACATAATTCAACGCTAAAAGCATTAATCTATAACTGTAGGTTTCTTGAAGCCAATTTGCGAAAATTAAACAATAGCAATCCTAGACAGTAGATTTAGCCAACGTTTTAAACAAAATTGTTTCCAGTGTTACGAACATCTGAGGCACAATCTCTGACGCCAGAACCTCGTGCATTTAACTGCGGCGCAAGAGATCACGCGTAACTCATTAGTATTTCTGGATAAATATTTACTCGTTAAATCGGCAAATACCATTATTTAGGCTTGTCATTGAGTACTGCATCCATATTGACTTCGAAAAAAACGTATGAATCAATTTATGTTTTCAGCGTTTATAAATCTACTACGCACTCTTAAGTGAGTGCGTGAGAGTTTTTGGTCAGCTCTTAACATCGAGGTTTTCAGCGCTGGGTGACATGATGTATGGAGCAGCGCCAGAATGTAAGGGCGGGGGAAACTGGAGATCCCCGAGAAAACCCACCGACCAACGGCATCGTCCGGCATGATTCCCACATGCGAAAATCCGGGGACCGACCCCGCCGAGAATCGAACCCGGATCCCCTTGGTGGAAGGCGAGAGGTCTGACCCCTCGACTATCGCGGTACCCCACACCATTAAGGGTGTTCAAGTAGTCAATAACTGTTCTCTATGTTTTCAGTATATTTTTAATTTTTGTATTACTATATCAAGTACTAGTGTGCGAAAATTATAATAAAAAGTGATATTAAAATAACTAACTAGGGTAAATATTAAATTCATTTTTTAAATGTTGTAATTTAATGTTTCAAAATCGCGCTATGTAGCAACGATAATCCACATCTTACGATGAATTTAAAGACACCAGAACATGATAAACAAGTTTCACGGGAATTCAGTTACGGGTTCGTATATTGTTATATAGAAAATTTTCGATAAAATTAAAAGCAACCGTAGCCAAACATCAAACACTTATTGAAGGTGAGCTAACTGTCTGATCCCAAATAAATTTCTTCATGAAGTTTGCTGTACCTTCAAGAAATACTTAAGTCCGTGTATACCAATTAAATTAGTTAACTTTACGAAATTTTCATTGCACAACATTTAAAATTAAAATCGCCATAACTGCGTTAAAATCCTATACAAAATTATTCTCAGTTTGTTGTGTGATTTTTTACGAATTCTTTTAAAACGAAGTCAAACAACAATAAAAAAATCCTTAAAACATATAATAAAACGGACACCTATAACTGACGCACACGTTTCATGTCTTATAGCTCGGAACCACTAGTTTTCGCGAAAAAAAATTTGCAACAGCTTGTTTCAGTGCCTTACGAAATAGCATTCATTACTTTTGTAGACGGTACTTGTGAATAAAGTTTCCTGTTACGAAACAATTTTAGTTAGTATTGTTTTCCCATAACGGTGCGTTGATGTCAAAATTTACATGTTGCGTTGGCATGCAAATAGAGAAAACCAGCTGACCAACTTAAACGAAATAATTCTTATTGAAATAACATGCAATAGGTTACATAACCTTATATAAGAAAAACTCACCATGGACAACTTAAAAAAAAAAAAAAAAAAAAAAAAAAGAGGCTTGATTTGCTAATTTTTTCCTGTTCATTTTTAAATGTATTAAAGATTCAATATATTACGTTGTATGTATATAAATGTTAGGTTACGTCTCCGACGGCAAGTTATTTCCCTGTGAATTCTTTAATTTTAGTAAGTTAGTTGGTTTTCACATTTTAATGGCAGCATAACATGCAAATTATAACTCTGACGCACCATTATGAGAAAACTATGCGAGATAAAATTATTTCGGGAGCAAACTGTACTCACAAGTACCGTCAATAAAACTAACACTGTTTCATGAAAATATAACACAAAGCTTTTATACCACCTGAACACCCTTAAAGGGAAGCGGTATTAGTTGCGACTACAAACACTGCCACATATCTTAAGGGTGTTCAAGTGGGGAAAAATCGTAATTTGATAGTTGTATGAAATAGTGTTAGTTTTGTAGACATTACTTGAAAGTATATTTTCCTATTACGAAAAAAATATACTAGCTCAACCAGATTTCCCATAATTTTACTTCAAAGTCAACATTTTCACGTTTTTAGTTATTTTAAGCCTCAAAAAACAATCAACATAAACAAATTAAAAAAATGCACACTGAAAGTATATGACACAAGCGGATATTTGATTGTGGATGTTAAGTGTGTGAAGCAGTAGCCCATGGCATGTAGTTTCAGTGTGAATTTTTTAATTTATCTATGTTCATTGGTTTAGCGGCTTATAACAACTAAAAACGTGCAAATTTTGACTATGAAGTGCCATTATGGGAAAACTGGTTGAGCTAATTTTTTTCGTAAGATGAAAATATGTACTCACAAGTAACGTCTAAAAAACTAACACTATTTCATACTAATATAATTTATCATTATGATTTTCCCCCACTTATTCTGTTATTGTGTTCATATGATTGTAATATTGATTCACAGTTTCTTGCACACTACTGGCACCTGCTTCTACTAGTCTAATGGTCCCACAGACATCCCTGTGTAGTGCATAGTTAGAGCCACAGATTTTAGAAGAAAATAATTTTGCGTCTACTTGTTTTAATGCCTTACGTGAAAATCTACAGCTCTGCTTCATTGTCAGTGAATGGATGGTTTTAACTGTCAGAATATTGGAGGTTTGGCCCGCAATTCACATGCGTGTGTTGTCGCAGTAACCTTATTCCCATCGGCAGGGGCGTCATTTGGGGCCACAGGGGTGGGGGCAAATGCCCCCCTGGATTTAGAATTTTATTTATGTTAATATATTTTTTGTATTTTTAAATTTAAATAATGCTAACTTAAGCACATAAAACTGAAATTTTATTATTAAAGCATCTAATTTATACATGCTTAATTAATAAAAAAGATGCAACAAGGTCACTGTCACCGGAAAACAAATTCTTGCCCCCCTCCCCCCCCTAGAAAAACCTGAACTGACGCCGGTGCCAATCGGCACTATCAAATACGCGACACCTCTACTCAAATACACGCAAGTAATGCACTGAAACAAACTGGTGTTAAATTCGTTTCGCCAAAAATCACTGTCTCTGTGCATAGTCACTGCTTAGCACCGCCTTTTTATGTGTGTCCTATTAAAGTAAAAATCACGATTATAAGCCATCGGTTTCGAGCTCTATCGACGTTTCTTCGGAAATACATTTCACCCCTTTTCACTCCCTTAGAGGTCGAATTTCAAAACATCTCTTCTTAATGCTCACCTACGACCTAAGGGTAACTCACATAAAAACATTTCACGATTCTTAGTCCATTGGTTTGGGTTGCAGTTTGATATGTCAGTCAGTCTGTCTGTCAGTCAGTCAGCCAGTGTTCTCTTTCATATATATGCATATATATATGTGTATATATATATGTATATATATATATATATATATATATATATATATATATATATATATATATACACACACACACACACACATCTTCTCTTAAACATATACTAGGGTCAGGACAGAGCTTAGTATACTGTCTAAAATTGGAAATGTGTGATTTATGTTGATTGATAAACTTCTGTATAGAAACCAGTGGTTACCAGTTAGTAATTAAGCAAGAAAAAAATATGAAGAATGAAGAATTTACGTACCCGAAATAATGGAGACGTTAGAGAGTCGAAGAGTAAAAACAGTTTGCTTTGTTCTCTGCATATTTAATCAAGGAATAATGTGAGAAAATTGTAAACTATAGCAAGGTCATTGACAATAAAGATAGTTATAATTATTAAAACGTGTATTACGTAATGTAAATTTAACAATTTTACCGTATTACTAAATTGATATACAACGCTTGTTGAAGATACAAGTACATAGTGAGGGTCACGGAAATTGATGTGGTGGTTAACGCGTGGATTAATTTTAAATTTTATTCTATAGTATACAAGATCTAAAGGAAAAATGGCCAATCGTTAGATGAACGAAGGGTCAGGCCACAAATAATCTGTTTCGTGTAGTTGAAATTATTCAAATAATACTTAACTTTAAATATGTCAATTTCAAATGGGTTTAGGTTTAATTTATAGCACAATATTTAATGCGAAAAGTTAAAACTGTGGTCAAAGATAAGCGAAAGTTATTCTTCAGTAAAAATAAAAGGATGTGGCAAGTGGCGAAAATCTCGTGGAGAAGAACTGGCTGGTCTACACAGAGAGAGTACAAGTATGTGCGAGGTGTTGACACAAGAATGCTGTGAGAGAAGTGTGTACTGACACAATGCGCACACCAGCGAGAAGATAGCAAACTGTTCACACTAGCGAGAGCTTCAGAGTGATACGATCTTCTGTCTGGTGTTCGTTTACCTCACCAGTTTACGTTGAGAACCCAGTTTAACTCCATACATCATAAAGGTGATTGACAGCAGGCGTGAACTTTGTCGCGGCTTGCTGGCCGCTTTACGTTACAATTGCGTTAGAAAGTAGTTCCAGCTGTTCCAGTAACCGGAGGTATTTTATCTCTGCGTAGTAACTTTTCGTCTCGGGATGTTGGTTTTCGGGCCATATAGGCAAGATTCTACATTACAGGAGCTATTGTTTAAAAAATTACATTTGATACAACAGTTAAATTTCATTATTTTCTTCATGAAACAAAACAATCACTGTTCAATATTTAATTCATTAAAGTAAAAGAAAATTAATATAAGTTGTTGAAATTGTTCTCAGTTCTGTTTTGGGGCGAAAACTCATACAATCGAATTATGGTTACACGATGTTGGCCTGAAGATCAGTCAATACAGTCCAATAGCGTGAAAGTGTGAACAGGCGGATAGATACAATCTGCCACTTTATAAAGGTTAGAATATAGCGCAGAAAACTACGCCAACTAAAGCAGATATCAGAACATCACTAACTTCCAACCAAGAGAAGACAGCTGCTTAAGTTAATGGGCGACCGAACAACGCAAATGTGAAACAGGTTCGAGCCCTAGGTGACCTGAAGTGACTAACAACGGTCGAAAAACAAGCGGAGAGCGGTACGGCAGACATTACTGTAAGTGATAACCGTCATGATTAGTGCAATGTAGTAGATGACTTGACTCATTTAGTTACGCTAATGAAAGCGAAGCAGACCGTTATAACGGATGCATTCACACTTGTACGTGTATTTTTGGAACTGAACACGAAAAAAGACAAGTGATCTCCACTACTTCGTGTCCGTAAGGGTTATGGAAAGGTACGATGTCAAGCGGACGAGTGTAACACTCAGTCGTCAATAAAATATGAACTAATTATCAAAATTAGATGACATTTTATTGCCGAGTAGATATTTTACAAGCGGACGTTTATTTATATAGCATTATGAGGTAGTATGATTTACTTTCGAGTAAAAAATTAAAAACTTTTCTTAGAAAAATATGGACATGAAATGACAAACTCTACAAAAATGGAAAATTGTTATTTTAATAATTTTAGTATGATAATCTCTAGGCTTCTATAATAACAGAATTTAAAAAAAAATACTCGTGTTTTCATTTGAAAATAATTTTAAGATCCGTAAACCTCTCGCGCAGAAATTTTCGGATAGTAATATTACTTTTAAATCAACACGCGAGTATTTATTGAAATTCGGTTATTATATAAGCCTACCTATTATCATATTAAAAATGATAAAAAATGATAGTTTACCAATTTTGTAGTTTCAAGTCTTATTATTTCTAAAAAATAGTTATTATTTTTTTACTCGAAAGTAACGCGTACTACCACATAATGCTCCGCTGATAAAATATTTACTCGGCAAAAAAATTTCATCGAATTTTTATGAGTAGTTCAGATTTTATTGACTACTGAGTATTCCAGTCGTCCACTCGACGTAGTACCTTTCCATACCCGTTAAACGTAAACATAATATGACATACATACAGAAACTTCGGCGGGAAAACAGAGAAAGAAAAGTATCTTCCAAATTAATTATTTATTAGTGACTTTCCGAAGTAAATTGCGTATACTTTCCGAGCGAAGTGGCGTAGTTGTGTAAATCGAAAACTACGTGTCTAATGCTCGCCAAATTTTGCACGATGAGTAACGCTATGGCAGGGTAGGTTGAAACGTGTATAAATGCATTTATTTGAAATATATATGGTCGCGGAAAAATTGACCATACTGGTTTGTTGAAAAAATGTACTACAAAATGGAAATGCGTTCCCTTTTGTCCGTCATTTTGTAAGCTTTATACAACAGGCGAATACGAGTCAAATCACGGAAACAATCAGACTTTTTCAACCAAATATGACACACAAGTGGCACGATGGTTTGCCATTGAACTGCCATAATTTTGATGGAGCAGCTACGTATTTTTTAAAGATGTCCATGTCAACATTTTAGATAAGTTAAATTGTATCTTGTGAAATGTATCAGATTCCAGTCAAACTTTAAACGGCTACATTATTTATTATTATAAATAAAATATGTCAAAAATTCATGACATAAAAATTTATATTTTACGTCATGTCTAAGGAAAAACTCAACCATTCTCACAAAATTTGGCACCACGGTGGTTATATGTAGAAAACCGGAAATTTCGTGGATTCAGCCGAGGAAAAATTGGATTTCTAACTGATGTACATGTGCGTTACATTTTTGATTACGCCATACTTGTCCTTGAGAATCGTGAACCAATGGCGAAGCTGCATGAAAATATTTACGGGCTCCCGGGCTACACTACCAAATGTCCAAATACTCACTCACTGGAGCAGCAGCCAATGAGCAAGTACCTAAGAACAGACTGTGGTCTAGCCGGCTGGTCGTTGAACACGCAACATTTCCGGGACTGGTATTCCATATAAACTGGAGCGATCTAAGTAGTTCGAGTGCATATTTTCAAAATAGTGCATATAACATATTGGTATGTCGTTAATATTATCAACGCCAGACAAATTGAAATCCAACTTGGAATGCTAGCAGTATTTATCAATTATGTCTGTCGGACAGTCTCGTTTATCTGTAATCTTTGTAAGATAGCACAACACAAGAAAATCTTCGTGCCTCGGGAACCACCAGTTAACCGACCACTTCAATATTTGCCTCTCAAATACCGTTACGGCAGGCCATATTATCTAACATTATTTAAATCTTACATATTCTTATTTTTAAAATAACGGGGTCTCTGCGTGTGAAAGTTCTGTAAAGTAGGAACGTGTAACAGTCATGTTGAGTGATACCTTAGAATGTGGTTTCACCTCTAATGATCTTGCTGTCGACAATACATTTAATAAAAGGTCGTAACTACCAGAAACAGTTTTAAGGATTTCGTCAGAATTATTTACATCAGCGTAGAGAAAATATGCTAATTTTTTATGGCATAACTTATTTTTATAGTAACATTTAGACTGGTGTCAGTTAACTTCTGTTTAATTTATTTTATACGTAATTTCCAGTTAATTTTTGAATTTTACGGCCTCATGGGACTACTAGGCGAGGATGAGTCTGCGTCGGTTCGCCGTTACCTTCCGTAGTGATGTGGGTAAAGGAACAACACCCAGTCCTGAACACCGGGTATGATTCTATGTCGGGAAATGTAATTCAGTGCTACCTCCCTGCCAACACCGGCCAGGTGCTTTAACCATCAAGCCTAGCGGTTGCACGTCTGTTTCGTGAATAGTGCGGTATAACTGCATTTTTGTATATTGTTGACATATTTCTATGTGATCAACGCGAGATTTGATTATTAGGATAAAAAAATAATACGTATTAGTAGAGGCACGAGTATTTCGCGTAATCATCTGGCAACAGCATAGATTTCTCAGTTCTATACGTGTACCGGCTGAAGCCGAATATCCATTGGCTTCTAACAGTACAAACGTGTAGCACGTGATATTCCCACGACTTGTTTCTTTATTTATAACTGCCTTGCAGTCGTCAAATGTGTCTTAAGGGCATGGACCCGAGTTTCTTCGCATTTAATGTCAATTATTTTTTAAAACATAAATGGGAGCCGATATCGTAAAATCGCTTCGTAACTTTGCTATGACTGATTTAAACTGCATACTCTAATTTTGTCAAATCAGAAGACTGCAAAATAGTTGCTAATTAGTTAATTAACGAAATTTCCTTTCATTGATAAATTAGCTATTCTACTCATCATGCAGTTTGTCTCGAAAAATTACTTTGCATAGTAAAACCAATTTGCAAAAAGTTACGAAACAATTTTACGATATCGACTCTCGTATGGATTAAAAAAAAAAACAATTATCTCTTAAGCCGAGAAACTAGGGCCCAAGCCCTTAAAACCGCTCTCGTCTAATCACAGAAGGAGGAGTGAAGTATACTTTATTGACGTTCAACCTGACCTAGTATTAATACGCTAAATAATCGTGCCTCTAAAATGCCTCTAAGCCAAGGCTGTTAATTGTATTACAAGTTTATTTTCCACACAATTGGGCACACCGCAATGTGAAACTGCCCCGGTAAAGGGACCACCGACGATACAAGTTCGGAACTATAGTGCAGTAATATTTACCGAATCGTTTCTTCGCCTCCATAGCGAGACCCGACGGTGTTGTGGCTAGGCCACTCGCCTCCCAAACCCGGCGATCTGGGTTCTATTCTCAACTGGGTGGTTGCATATTTTAACACGCGAAAAACGTGACAGACGTTGCCGTTTGCCGGTGAGTTTTCTCAGGGTACTCCTGTTTAACCCTTACCGTCCCATCGTTGCATATTCGTCTTATATCACCCCTCCCCAGTGCTCAAGACCTCTCTGTTAAACTTTCACCAAAAATCATTTCATTCCCTTCACCAACAAAACTGAGTAATTTACTTTAGTATGCTTTATTAATTTTGTTTATTTTTTGCATTTAATCTGTGCTCTTGTTTCGCTTCCACGTCAGTACAGACACTTAAATTTTGGTGAAAAAATTTTTGCAGCAACTGGTTTCAATGCCTTATGTACACATCTGCAGTTTTGCTACGTTGGCAGTGATTGGTTGTCTTCAACTGTCAGCATCTTGAGAGTCTACCAGCAAATTACAGACATTTAGTGTTGCAGTAACCTTGTTCTGATCGGCACAGTCAAATTAGTGACGCCTCTGAGCAAAGACACATTGCCAATAACCATGAAGCACAGCTGCAGATGTGCATGTAAGGCAGGGAAACACGCTGGTTCAAAATTATTTTCACCAGAAATTAGTGGCTGTGCACATCAGCAACTCGAGTAAATCGAAACGTGTCGCGCTGTTCTCTAAGCGTGCTCCTACAAAAATAAAATTAGTTCCTTGTGGCGTGAGAGAACCTAGACGACCGATGAGCGGTCTGGAAGCAACGACACTGATCCTCCTTACTGACATTTATGTGTTCAACTTTCGCATGAGGTATCTCTCCCGTCCGGCGGAAATAACAGCTGATACGCAGTCCGCAGCGACGGACTTCCTGCGCCACATTGTTCCGACGTACTGCTGGCCAGGTAGGGCGGCGTGGTAATGTTTACTTGTAGTGACGGTGCTGGTACGGTATTTGTCGTATAGGACTCAGGGACGTCGCCAGGGGACGGATTTTATCACTCGCCAAAACCAGTCTTGTTCATTAGTTACGGTATACGAGCTTCTAGTTTTAAGTGATACTTAGAGATGGTGAAATATAGCGAACATTTCTTGTACCAGCATATACTTGAAAACGTCGCAGCTTCTTGCAACGTAGAGATTGTGGTATATCGCGAAAATTGTTTGTGCCGAAATACCCTTAGAAACACTGTAGTTTCTTGTGACATGTATGATTTGGTGATATATCTCTGACACAACGTATCTCTCTGCAGACCAATAATATAATCAAATATTACAATAGCGGGATTCTTATTGGCTTAGTCAAATAGGGCAACAGCTCTACGAACAAGCAAAAAAAGCCAGTAATCTTTTCATAAGCTGAACGTGCGTTGAAACCCAACAAAGATTCAAGTTTTCCCTCGATAAACCATCATTAGGGCCCGGTAGTTTTCGCGAAAAGATTTTTGCCCCACATTGTTTCAGTGTCTTACGTGTACACCTGCAGCTCAACTTCATGATTATTGGCAGAGTGTTTTTGTGCAGAGTTATTGCTCATTTGACTGTGCCAAACAGTAAATGGATAACTGTTACACAACACGTCTGTGATTTGCAGGTTTAATCTCCAGACGTTGTATGTTAAGGCATCCAATCACTGACCAGAAAGCAGAGATGCAGGTGCGCACGTAAGGCACTGAAACAAAGCGGTGCAAAAATCTTTTCGCGAAAACTACCGGGCCCTAACCATCTTCTCTAAACATAGTCTACATGATAAGTTGATACCTGTCCGACACGACATAGGTGTGTATGGTCCAATCATAGGTGTCAAATATTACACTAGCGGAATTCTCATTGGCTCTGTAACGTGCAGGTGACTGCCAGTAGCATAAACAATGCTACCGACATGCTTAAAGTAGGCCTACGCTGGAACCTAGTAGTCCTGTTCTGCCGCGACAGTCACCATCTCTTGCAGTTTATTGGGAATGTCCAGGGAGGTGTTGTGACGAAGACTGGTAAAGGTACGGCACAGGCGCCACAGACGGAGGGAGGCGTGTCGTGTGGAGCGACGTGGGGGCGGCAATTACCGGCGCGCGGCAACCAGCGGGCCACCTAGGTCCGCCGCCGGCTCCACACAGTCTAGCGCGAGGCGCCGTGTGATCGATACAGTCGTCACATCGATCCCCCCGATGCGGCAGCGGCCGGCATGCGCACGCGCCGTGAGGACGCCGCTGGGGGGAGCCAGCGCCGGCAGCTCGCCAGTCGTCCCGCGGCGGTGCGTGCGCGCGCGTCCCATGGCGTCCTGACGCCACCATGTCGTCCATGTCCGCCCAAGGGGTGGTGGAGCGCGCCAGCGCCGAGCTCTCCAAGAGGATCAATGGGCTGGGTCTGCGCGCGAGCAAGCACCACCGCGGCGCCGCCGCCGCCAACGGCGACCCGGGGGGCGGCGGCAAGGCCAGCGTCATGGAGCGGGTGACGAACGTGCTGTGCGGCGGCACGGGGGCCGGCGGTGCTCCGGAGAAGCCGTCGCGGCGAGGCAAGCCGGCGTCGTCGGCGGTGAACGGCACGAGCGTGGCGGTGACCCCGCAGGTAGGACGTCGCGCGGCGCGGGTGCCGCCCCCGGCAGCCACGTGGGAGCAGCTCGCGGCGGACGAGCGCTTCCTGCAGAGGTTCTTCCTGTACTTCTCGGCGGGAGAGAGGCGCGTACTGGCGCAGGTGTGCACGCGGTGGCGGGACGTGTTGTACCGCAGTCCACGCTACTGGGCCGGCCTGGTGCCGGTACTGAGGTGTCGCGAGCTACGTGCAGCCTCGTGTCACGAGCGTGCTCGTCTCTACGCCTCGCTACTGCGGCGCGGCTTCCATGCCGTCGCACTGCTCGGCGCCGCAGACGAGGACGCACTCGACCTCGTGCACTCCTTCCCGCTCGCCTCCAAGCACGTGCACTCGCTCAGCCTGCGCTGCTCCAGTATCAGCGACCGCGGCCTGGAGACTCTGCTCGACCACCTCCAGGCAAGTACCACACACACCTACCGCTCTCTGTCATTTACATCTACACCGAGCTTGCCTTTTATTTCAGAACGCTAGCACACCGTGTAGTCTCTTCCTGCGAGGAACAATCTTGCTTTTGTGTTTAATTTAAATACGAATACGGTTACCGGAGGTTAACGTTGTGTAATTATTTATTTAAACCTGATGCCCACTGACGACGTAATGTAAATCGAGCCACCTAAAGCAGCAAAGGTTAGAGTCCTGTCTTAAATTAAAGCCTAGTTTCTCAGCAGCTGATTGTCTGCTGTTTATTCCCTTCATTTTTTACTTTTGGTCTTTCCAAACGTGCCGCTCCACACTGGAATTAATTCTGTTTTTCCCCTCGCGCTTGTTGGAGAAAAAAGGGGCAGATTTGAGGCAGTGTGCACCCCCCGTTCTTATTATTGCTCCCCCCTCCCCCCTTCCGAGGTACTGAAGTGACGCACGACGGCGCCGGCGCGAGTACACGCACGCACGCCACGCACTCACATTCAGAGAATCGTGGAGGCCGTCGAGCTGGCCGATAACGAGCGGTCAGGGGCAGAGTGGGCTGCTGTTCCGAGATCAATGAAGTGTGCTCCGTACACTGGGCTTTCAGTTGTCCGTCCCTGTCGTGCATTGTTTCATAACGGGATATGGGTACACACACCGCGAATTATTATTAGAGACCTGTAAATTTCTCGTCATTTTTCTATATGCAGACGAGACTGCAAACGATTGTTAGGTCATTTGGCGTCTTCTCATTGACATACAATCTTGTGGCTTGCAGCGGGAAAGCTTTTGGCCAATAATTATAAAATTTCCACAGTAGAGTGGTCACTCGCATGTAAAGTAGTCAAACACGTAAGGGACAGCATATAAGAACCGGTGTCCATTGCCATCATAGACTGTGATCAAGGTTGAACAAGTCAATGAAATCTAGTCGCTTTCGAAATAATAACGTGAATTTCGCATGCTTACAATAATAATTTTTTTTTTTTTTTCGTTCCCTCCACTGTGCGAAATTACTTGTAAATTTACCACTCCGAAATACTAAGAAATTATATATGACAAAGTTGTTTCTGAGACACCCATAGAAGCGCTCCTGCGATAAACAGGCAAACGTATAAAAAATATACTGTATATATTGTATAATCGTGTTTGGGTATTTTCCTAAACGTGTACAATCCTACGCCTTAAACGATTAGATGACGTCTACGTGACACGACTTAACTGTTTTCAGACGATTCACAAACGTTCCGTAGTTGTGCACCAGAAATATAATTGTTTCAGTCAAATGGGGATACTCCAATAGTGGAAGTAAGACGTCATAATTGAACGTTTTACAATGCTACTTTTAAAGAATCAAGTGCTTGTTCAGTAATTCAGTATCCTTAATAATACAGTTCCTGGTATTTAACATTGGTTTCTCTCATCCGTTGCTTGTCTATTGGTTGACGCATATTAATTTCCTATATACTTACTGTGTATGGCTGGAAAATTTTCATTAACGTTTGCGAACATTTTTAAATATGAGCTAATGCGAAGTATCAATTGCTTAGATTAAAAATAAACCTCTATTGCCATTATTTTAAAGAACTTAAAGAGCAATGTAGCTGATGTGGGGCTTAAACCCGCAACTTCTCTTCTCGAATGCAGTGCTATTCTTCCCACATTGCCGTTTTCTATGGTTTAAGTGTAATACACAAAGCGAGAGGGGTTAAAAAACTTTTTTTTAAATTTTGAATACAGGCTCGGGGCAATGCTTTCTGTTAAGTATTCTTAAATCTTGTTTAATGTTAGCCCGAATCATATTCCTTATGAAGACTGTCACATGATGTCACATGACGTCATGTTTCATTTGTTTCAGTGCCTTACATGGACAGCTGCAGCTGTGCTTCATGCTCAGTGGTTGGATGTTGTAAACTCTCACGCGTCTAGGAGCTCTAGTACAAACAAAACACTGACGAGTCGAGTCGCACTAACTTAATTATGAATAGCACAATCAAATGAGAGACGTCTCTGCTTGAACACACACTGCCAATAACTATATAGCAGCTGAACTGCAGATGTGCACGTAAGGCATGAAGAAAAACTGGTGCAAAATTATTTTCGCTAATCAGGTGTCTCTACTTTACAGTCTATGTGGCAACTCGGCAAAAATAATTAAATATAGGCCTATTGCGTAGCTCGGCTCAGTGGATAGAGAACCTTGACGGTTTACCAAGGGTCCCAGGTTAGATTCCCGGCCGGGGAAGTGTAATAAAATGCTGTTTCCCTATGTTCAGGACAGGGTGTCGTGTTTGTTCCTTCACCCACATCTCTGTGGCAAGCAATGGAGAACCACTGTAGGCTCATCCTCATCTAATAGCCTCAGGTACCAACTGATATAAATAAAGAATGGCTCAGGTTAGTACATCACACAAAATGTAGTTCTCTGTAGCAAGGTGTGTGATACGAAAGTAAGGCGATGCACAAGTAGTGTTGCCGGAGCGTGGCCAGGCGAGGACTAGGAAGGGCAGCGGTTATTTGTGCCCGGACCGGGGGTCGAGATCGAAGCACGACTTGCCGCATCCCAATACTGCGCCACCACTGACGTCACTGGCTGCCGTATGTACCGCCTGCTCCATTTTACCCTGGGCTCCCTCCCCGCTCTTGTCTGCTAACCTCTGGATACTATTACTCGTAGTTTTGCTGTATTTATCTAAAGCCATTCACACGGTTGGTGTTCACTGCGGTAGTTTACTCGCGAACAAGTGCCTACATTTAAGAAGTTATGTGTTTACTCAGAAATGTGGGATCGCTATCTATGAGGAGTCCTACCTCACTACACCAAAAATTTCGAGTTAAATATGACAAAAATAAGAAAACATATTTGATACTGAGTTAACGTAGACTACACTTAATATTATTCATAACGATGATAATAATTTCCTCGTCATCATGCATGAAAACAAAAAGCACAAATAATTTCAGTGCGTTCATTTATAATAGAAACTGAACGGGGTGTTGTATAGAAGTGAATTAGGAAGTATAGAAACGGTAACACGTTCAATTACATGTACAATGAAAAGGGCGTGCTGTACAAGAGTCAATTTTCAAATACAAACATTGCATTATGTAAAACCGTGAAATGAATCAGACACATTCGTTCGAATAGTTTTAAATAGGGAACACTGCCGTGCATACATATATATGCAGCATGCAGAACCAGTACAAATATAAAGTTCATTAACCTATGTCATTGTTAAATTCTATTTTATTTTATCAACAATGATTTAGTAAAATATTGGACACATACGCTGTTGCAGTGCCATGTCTTCTCAGAAAACAAGAGAGTACTAAAAAAAGCAATAAAGGAATAACAAGCCGAATTTTCTGTAGTCATACAGATACATAAATAATAAAACCTAAGCAAATTCCAAGAGGTATAAGTTTTAAGTTATAGTAAGTACAAAATGGTAAATTAAAAGTTCAAGAGAGAAAAAAAAAAAACAACTATGAAAACGCAGAATAACACAGGAATGTCTCTGAGGCAAGCTAGTACGACGTTTCGGGGAGCTGACAGCTGCTCTAGTCTTCAAGCAGACTGGCTAGCTTGTGTGAGAGAAACTCCTGTGTTCTCCTGTGTTTCGCCTAGTATTTTGTTTGTTACGTTGCTGTATAGGGTCGTCATGTTCTGTGCGTCACATTGTCTCAAATGTAAAAACACAGGCAGTAACTAAGGCTGAGACTCTCAGCCTTAGTTACTGTCTGTGTTTTTACATTTTTTTTTTCCTTTGTTGTTGTTTAGAACTTTTATTAATTTTTCGTTTTGTACTTCCTGTGATTTGACACTATTTCTGTTGGAATTTTTCATATTTTATTTATATATGTGTTGACTTAGCCAATTCGGTTGGTTGCTCCTTTATCATTATTCTTAGTTCACTCTTGTTTTGCTAAGACGACATAGCATAGCAGTCGAGTATGTCAACAATATTTCAAAAATTCGTTTATTCCTTTGCAATAATCTTTTTTAAGATACATTAGTCAACAGTGAATGGATTACCGTAAGCTTTTGAGAAGGATAATTAGTCGCGTAGGTTCTAAATATTTAGTAAAACGTTTTCTAGCGCTTTTTCGAATTTATTTTGACTTAATATTCGACGTGTTGTACAGAAAGAAGAGTTTTACACGAAGAAAGACCTGTAGTGTAGTGGATTGGAACACCATCACTATTTCTTGGTCTAGGGATTTACATTAATCTAATATATAAAGAAGTAGCAGGCAACATCTTGGAACCGCAGTGGCATGTAACAGAATGGGCACTGAAAACCAAAGAGGAAAAATTCTTCTCCTGAACAATTTTAAATGCGAGTCATGTGACGCGTTTCGGGGAGCAGTGAAGTGTAACGAAGATTGATACGTTTATCTACCACAACAAATCACGGGACATAATGGCTAACACATCTTCCTGTTGTGTTGAGCGATAAAAATAATTGCTTTTTATGTCGAAAAATATTGTACATTTACGTTTTGTGTAATTTGTGAAACAAATTAACAAAAAAAAAGTATACAGATCTGCGAACGTTCTTCCACAGCGACACAGAGACCGTTTGTCACACACCACATACATATACGAATGTGCAAATAAATATGTAGAGTTCTCTCAGCCGGGTCAAATATTTGTTTACCCAAATGACTACATACGTAGATTCGATTGTTTGTACAAATAACATAGCAAGGAGTTGAACAGTATTTTCACTGAATTCTCAGTCATATAATTTATGTATGACCTCCAAAAATATAGTTTCTTGATTCCACAAAATTTTCTTTCAAGCAGAGAAACTGTTTTCAAGATGATCTTGTAGACAATGAATGAGAAAAGTTAACTTAGACCTTGCTACATCAGACGGATATTTGGATAGTAGACTTAACTCAGGGGCAACGTAGTTTGATGGTATAGATAAGTTACTTATATTTTACAACTGTTCAGCTGAAGACTAAAATATGCTGACAAACTGCTGTACAGATCACGACTTATTGAAATTACTAAAGAAAGTCAGAAGTTTCGAATACGTTCTACGATAAGTAACAAACCATGTAAATTTGGATGCATGTTTTTAAATCTATTGTTTGCTTTGTAATTTGGTTTGCGTAAAGGAATAATATCAATGTTTCATAAATAACTCTAAAATATTCGCACTTTTCTATGTCATATATTGAAGACTTTACTCTATTACATTATATTTGGTACTATGAGATGCTCTCAAATACGATTTCAAAATTATAAATAATTCCAACATGTTTTGGGTTAAAATACTAGAAATAACAACTAACATTTGGAATCGTTGTTTACTAAATTAAGATTATTATTTATATAGCCAATATTCATTATCAGCTAGCAGGAAATAACATTTTGAAATTTGAAGTTATATATACGTTTCTTTATTTCTCCCTTGGTTACGACAAGTACCTATTTTATTTTTTCGCTTACATTAAATTAATTTTACATTTACGCAATAACACGCGAGAGTAAAAAAATAGTAGTGAAATAGGCAAATGAAAACTTTGTAACGATAATTTAATTTTTGTATAAGAACAACTGCACGTTGATTTTGTCTCTTGAATTTGTGAAAACAAGGAAACTTCGCGACGATAACAATCAATAATTTAAAAAATTTACGAAAACAGATTGAAACACGTGGCCATTGAATGTTTCTTGATTTGGGAGTGTACAGTTTACAGCAAAATATACCTGAAAATAAAATGGAAATCTGCAACTTACAAGAAAAACATAAAACATTATTACTACAGCCAGTGATTTTTTGTAAAAAGATTTCTGCAACAATTTGTTTCAATGCCTTATGTGCACACATTTTTCTTTGCATCGTGGTCAGTGATTGGAAGGTTTATAACTTGAGGCATCTCAGGGCCCTACCCGCAAATCACGGACGTGTGGTGACGCAGTAACATTGTTCTGGTTGGTACAGTCAAATGAGCCACGCCTCTGCACTATTATATTCTGCCAATAACCACGTACCAGAGTTGCATGGGAGCACGTAAGGCATTGAAATAAGTTGTTGCAGAAATATTTTCATCAAAAATCATTGGCTCTAATTATTACTAAATGAAACAGGCCCATAAGTAGAAATACGTTATTCCGTCACCGTAAAAACTAAGAAGTGATATTGGCAAGAATGTGATAATTGAAATAGATGCTCAGAAAATGTTTTGACTTTACTAAGCTCTTCTTATAGATCATAAAGTAAACTCAGCAATTATTATGAAAAAGGATACTGTTGTAGGTTACACTGAAAAAAAAATACTTATTAGTCACAACAAAATATTTTGTCATAATAAACCTGACTAATTTTTTTGTAGTGACCACAACAAATTTTTGCAGCTCCCAATAAAGTTTTGCAGTGACTACAAAAATTTTTTGTAACCACTACAAAATTATTTCGTGAGGTCCACACTGACAAAACATTTTGCAGCCACCACAAAACCGTTTTTTTTTTCTGTGTATAAATCCATCTTCATAAAAATAACCGTAATTTAAATCAAGTCGTGACGTTTGATTTTATGGCGTAAAACATAAGTAACCCCCCAAACGTTAATTGAAATCTATTAGTTTGTGGAAGTTGATATAATATATCCAGAGAAAGGCAGCCCAAGAATACACATTTTGCACTTCGAGAGCAAATATTTAGTTAGTGACACATTTGCTAAGAATAATCGTCTCCTTCATAATGCAAGATAACGGATTGAAGAGCTACAAGTAATTTCTCAGAAACGCATCACTTTGTCTCCCAAATTTTACAAAATATATTTTCTTAGATCGCCCTTATTTTTGTTTTCTGATTCATAGCAATTGTGACTCCCGAAAAAAAAACATAGCTTCATTTAATGTGTTTAGAATTAGTTTATGCACCACACTCTCATAATATCCACAGCTGAATTGAAGCATACATGTACGATAAACATATATAAATCTGCATACAAAACGAAACCGACAACATTGTAAACATAAATTAAATTCCCTTCGGTAGGACTAATACGTATCATCACAAAATAGACGAAGCATTTTTTTTAATGAAATACGTTCATTACAGTACGGAGGAACTCCGAAAAAAATGTGTACTGAATGGGGAGGGAGTTGTCATGTGCTGAAAAAGTTGTAGCTGGATCCGCGTCATGAAGTATAGAAAAGATGTTCTGAACGTACCACTGTGCAGTCGATGTTTCTTTATTACTACCAGGGGAGAACGAGAACAACATTGCTTCCCACGCCATGATGCCACCAGTTACACTACTTATTATTATGTTTCTTATTTAAGGTCGAAGCCTACCTGCGCATTAGACTCAGAAGCGACGGAGCTTCGAAGCGCGCATCCAATGCCACATCGTGACAACGATCCAAAGTCTGATTCCCGCCGATCCATTTTTACTATGTGATCTTAAGCGGTGACCACATAATTTTATTTTTAGAAAGTCTGTAGTAAAGTTCATTGTACGTTTCTGAGTTTTGAAAAGGCTTATTTTAGCTGTATTAAGAGGGATACGAAACAGTGTTTTTGACGAGCATGGTGTTTTAAGGGCGCGGTTCACCTGAGTTTTTAACGTCTTTTTTTATTTTTATATTTGTACCAGATATTTTTTTCTTATTTAAGACATAAATTGTGATTAAATCTTCCTTTTAGAAAATTGTTGTATCTCTCATAGTTTTTGCGTGATGAGTCGTAAACGTCAAAATTTCGACTTTATGGTTTTATGTACGCCACTAAAACCAACCGACATACCAAACCGAAAAAATTCACAGTGTATAACAATGTTGTAGGCTATGATTTGAACTATATGAAATAAAAAATAAATACATTTTTGTATTTTTAAACAATTTTTGAAATTATCATTTTTCAATTCAGAATTGTTTATTAAATACAAGAATATTTAATTTTTTGATTTTATATGTCATTTCATAGCCTACAACATTGTTATACACTGTGAATTTTTTCGGTTTGGTGTTACAATTGGTTTTAGTGGCGTACATAAAACCATAAAGTGCAAATTTTGACGTTTACGACTCATTACGCGAAAACTATGAGAGATACAACAATTTTCTAAGAGGAAGATTTAGTCACAATTTAAGTCTTAAATAAGAAAACAAAAATATTTGGTACAAATACAAAAACGAAAAAAGACGTTGAAAACTGAGATGAACCGCGTCCTTAACAATAACATTCTTGCCTTGTCCGAAGTGGGTTTCCTTTTCGTACATTAACAAAAAGGTCTCATATCGTGAAAAAACTACGAGCACACAGCAACGCATTTGAAGCGTGTGGTAGGTGGCGCCCAATCAGTTGTGAAGTTTACCTCCAGAATCAAGTACGGTTATCAATGAACTGTGTCCAGACAAAACTTGGACTCATCAATAAACACAATGCATCGTCACTCGCAAGCCGCGTTTACTATCTAATTACGACAGTCATGCAAACAAATACACCGTTACTGTCTTGGCTTCCTGGCTGGAGCCGTGTCTGGTTGGTTGCCGGACATTGCAGTTGGCCTCTCAGGGCCTCAAAACTAACTGAAAGCTCTCGGTTGAACAAAGCCCTCGCCGGTTGCAAAAAAAAAAAAAAAAACAACCGCATGGGGCTCCAGCCCGGAAGCCAACACAACAACGTTAGAATTGATTTTATTGCTGGTGTAAACAGGAATCACTAATGACGGCTGTGCATGTCAAAGGATGGCGGAAAGCAGTGATGAAGTGTGGAGTGTTTCTGATTAGCAATATTTAGCAATGACTAGGAACCCCTGTTTTTCGCGAAAATCATTTTGCCCCAATCAGTTTCGGTGCCTTACCTGCACATATGCAGTTCTGCTACGCGGTCAGTGATTGGATATTTTAACTCTCACGCGCCTTCGGATTCTACCGATAAATCACATACGTATGTTGTTGCAGGAACGTTATTGTAATTGGTTCAGTCAAATGAGATACGGCTCTTCGTATATACACACCGCCAATAACCATGAAACAGAATTGCAAATGTGCACGTAAGGCATTGAAACAAACTGACGGAAATTTCTTTTCGCGAAAAACAGTGGTCCATAGAATGACTATAGACAACTCTCAGTTGTCTGTGAAACCATTCGATTGTTATAGGCAAGTACATTCAACAGCCAGTAGCGTGCAAGAAGTGAGGAACTATTAATCTAGCAAGAGAACTAGGTCTCCGCTACATATATTCAGTCGGTGTTGCCGGCAGGCGTGCTAATACCATTCATGCTTATAGAATATATCTACGATCAGGAAATTTTAGGGAAAAGATTATTGCCTCAGCTTATTTCATTGCCTTACGTACACATCTGTAGCTCTACGTCATGCTTATTGGGAGTGTTTGAGGCTTCTCTTACTCGGACGTGTCATCACATGTCTGTGATTTACGGGTAGAACGTAGAACCCCAAGACCCTACGAGTTGAAAATACCCAACCACTGACCATGAATCAGATTTGCAAATGGATACGTAAGGAAGTGAAACAAGCTGATGTAATAGTCTCTTCGCGATCCCTGTCTGTGTAATATTGCTTGCCTTAGAGAATGAGCTCGTAGCGCAACTGGCGGAAAGAGAAGCTGCCAGTTGAGCTGACGTATATTTGACAAAGAAGCGTCGCTTAGTACTGATCACTCTAGCGTTCATCGCTTGTTAGTAGAACACGTAGATTCTGACCAGGGAAGCCGCGGTAGTCGAGGGGTCAGACCACTCGCCTCCCGCCTAGCCGATTGGGGATTGATCCCCGCCGGTTTCGTTCCCGGATTTTTCTAATATGGGAAACGTTGCTGTTCGGATAGCTGCCATTTTACCCACCTCTCTCATTCCGTCTCTGCTCTACATTCATCTCACCCTCGCCTCATCCAGTCTTCGGGCTGGAGGGCGACAGGTATGTCTCGCTATTACTCTATCCATTCCAAGATTGCAGCTTGTGTCACTCCGCCTGTTCGCGCGCTTGAACGGCATTGGCTGTGCAACAAACCGTCGCACCTCCTCCGCGTGTTCCGCGAGCTATCGACTGGCGACAAGTGGAGAAACGGAATCGCGCCTCGCTATGGAGGAAATTGAATCACGACGGACGTTGGCGTCGACGCGTAAGTCGTAGTTAATCCATTCCATGCACATATAGTATTTGATGCGCACATATTGATATTATATTAGGGTTTAAAAAAACGCAACTGAACGATTAAATCACCTATCCTGAACTAAAACACAGCAATTTAGCGTAGGATATATTTCCTACAGCGACAACACTGTTAACTAACCAGCTAACCAATGATCGAGAGCTCACCTGTGACAGTCTTTATTTCTGCTGTTATTTTGGACTGGATACAGTATAATCAAGCAGCCGGCCCACTCTTCACCGCAGCCTTCTCACCTACGTTATGTGACCCTGCCCGAAGGCGGGAACACGCAGTGGTGCTGCATGTGAGATACTTTCGCGGTTAGGTCGCTCTCTGTGATATTCGTCATTGAGGACTCTGAACCAAAAGCAAACCTTCCTGAGATCATACACACACTGACACGCAGTGTCTTATCAGTAGGGGCCGGAACATTCCGCGGATTCAATGACCTGCATGTTATAATGCACTACACTGGGCATACTCAAGCCCCGAACATTTGTCCATTAAGTGCTACTCGGTGGAACAACAGACAATAAACGAATATACGGGGCTTGAATATGCATAGGACAATGCATTCTAGCATGCGGGTTATTGAATCCACGGAATTTTCCGGCCCCTGCTTATCAGGTATAAAATTAACAACTTTCTGGTGCAGCAGCACTGAGCTAGACGTAGCGGAGGACCGAGTGTACACAGGACTATGTAGCTATTTGTCATTAAATCCACGGCATTTACGGGTCTCTTCATTCATATGCATTGCACTTAAGAGGGTGCGGTACATACTTCAACGCTAAAAGCATTAATCTATAACTGTAGGTTTCTTTAAGCCAATTTGTGACAATTAAATAATAGCAATCCTAGACAATAGTTTTAGTCAACGTTTTAAACAAAATTGTTTCCAGTGTTCCGAACTTCTGAGGCACAATCTCTGACGCCGGAACCTCGTGCATTTAACAGCGGCGCAAGAGATCACGCGTAACGAATTAGTAATTATTGATAAATATTTGCTCATAAAGTTGGCAAATCCTATTACCTAGGATTGTCATTGAGTATTTTATCCATTTTGGATTCGAAAAAGGCGTAGAAAGCAATTGATATTTTCGGCGTTTATTTATCTACCACGCACTCTTAATTTTTTTTTCATCTATTAAATTGTACTGTCACACAGAGACAAACTTTTACCAAATATTTATTTGAACAGGTCCAGACCAGAATAAAATACTAACGTAACACACCTGGATTTGTTGACCCAACAGAAGTGTACTTAATTAGGCTAAGTACTTACGCCTGGCATAAAATATTTAGTTGATGCAAACGTAATAATTTATCTGTAAACAAAACATAATGAAAATTTTGGTGCACCAACGAAATCTTTATGACTGTGCTCGTTGTAATTCGTAATCACACCTCGAGAGGTATTTTGCTATTTCTGTGGCAATATCATTGTAGATATATGTGTAAGTATATGTAATGATGTTTCTTTAAGGCGTAAAAATCGCGCTAAAAAGATTTCTACAGAATATAAAGGCGATACATATAGACAAACAAATGTTTAGTTGTATTGATCAAATACTACACACAATAAAATATAAACAACAAAGAATTTTTGTCTCAGTGATATATTTATTTCGCAATAAGCGAACAATTATTCGGTTGCGCAAATCCAAACCCTTTTAACTCAACCAAACCTTTTAGTTAGTTTACCGTTTAAAGTTCCGTAGTAATAAAGAACGACAGTTGAGTGATGTGAGCATAGAGGTGATCAGCATTACATACTCATGTCAGTGGCATCCTTAGCGCACAATTAAATGTTGTGCTACACACACACAAACACGCAAATACAACCATTAATGGAGCCACCTTAAGGTTGTTCAAGTGGTATAAAATATTGTTACAGTTTTGGGTTCTTTGTAGACGACACTATTAAGTACAGTTTCCTCATACGAAGCAATTTTAACTCATGTATATTTCTCGTACCGCTGAGTCTTTAGTCAATATTTATCATTTTACAATGTCATGCAAACAGTGAAAACTAAAAGACTTAAGCCCGCCGCACACGGTACAATATTTCTTACAATATTGTATACTTGGAGTCGTACTGGCTCGGCTATTAGCTTCTCTACTCAAAATCTTGCCTGCTACTAGTAGCCCTGCGAGCTCAGGTACTGGATTTGCTTAATTGCCAGTGTTCTATTTGGTTGCGAGCTGCATTGCAATATTTAAGCAGCGGCCAATCAGAATTCCTCAAAACTACAACACTAGAAGTTTTGACGCGCGCGAGTATTGAGAAACATAAACATGGAGGGAAAGAATTGGACGAAAGAGCAGTTTACATTTTAGGCGCAATTTTTCGGAAACATGGAAGGAAATAAGTGGACGAAAGACCATCTGAACTGACTACAAAAAAAAAAAAAGGGGATTTCCAGCAATAATAATTTCGGAAGTCGACAAAACATACACAAACATAAAGCACAGCAACAATTTTCCCACTCAAGTTCTTCCAAAATAACAAGAGTACCGCGATTCCGATTCCATCGTAACAGCCATTTTCTTGCCCACAAAGCTCTTTTTTTTTTTTTTTTTTTTTAATTCCTTTGTGCTTCTGAAGCAATGAGAAGTTTCACTGCGGCAAGTATTCGTCGCTTGGACAGACTTATGTTGTGGAGAAAATTCTCTTTACAAAACAAGCAAGCCAGCCAGTATCGTGTGCAGCAGAAACTTGTAACGCACCTAGTGTATCGGCTTGTAACCTACCCAGTAAAGAAACTAGTAAACATTCTAGTAAGCGAACTAGTTGGAAATATTGTATCGTGTGCGGCGGGCTTTAAGGTTTTTTACAATGAAGTAACTTGCCATGGGCTATGTAACAAAACATTATAAAACCTCCTAGTCAACTGTCAATTTACAACTTCTTTCCTGTACTTTTGCGATTTTTTTAATTACAAATATTACGCTGTGAGCTGCTAAATGTTTTATTACGTAGATCATGGGGTGTTAGCTAATCGTGAATTATTTTATTTAAGTAAGTCAATTAGTTTTAACTATTAGTATTGCAGCGTAACATGAAAATGTTGATTTGACGCACCATTATGAGAAAACTATGCGAGCTAAAGTAGTATTGTAAGAGGGTACTGTAGACACAAGTATCGCGTACAAAACTTACACTATTTCATACAAATATAAAACTATGATTTCATCGCACTTGAACACCCTTAAAGGCGGAGGGCAATAAGCTTATTACGACATATGTCTACCATAAGGTGCAACTGGCAGGACATGTTCCCATGGGTGTCCTGTATTAATATTCTCCTTTTATGTTCACAAATCATGTGCCCGAGTTTGTACACATGTTCCCTAAACACGTATATGCAAGGTTTTGGGTACATTTGATGTGTGTGTGCGCGCGCGTGCTTGCGTATAACATAGTTACTAATAATTAGTATTTTTTAATGCTTATGTGTTAGCTCAAATTCCAGACGTGTTACCTTTTTAAATTAAAATACTGTTATGTTGGATGGCAAACGAAACATAGCTTGTTTTAACCAAACGGCCAGTAAAAATAATTTTCATATCGCCTACAGTAACTGTTAACAAACACAAGTATGTGTATTACTTGCACTTTGCAATGCTGTGCATTAAGAGTTCAAAATATTTTGTTCAAATGGTTGCCACTGTCTTACAACTAATTCGCCAATTGTAAAAAAAAAAATCCAATACGCTATTAGGAAATATGCATTTTGCTTTCGATATCATTGACGTCATGTACAAGACAGTTGTGAATTAACGATTTCGCTAATTTATTTCTTTCTTAATGAGGCTTTCGTTCTTTCTGTTGTAAAAAGAAGAGATTCGTACATCTATGGCTGTGATAAAATAAGTTCTACCAGACACTTGTTTTAAATGAAATCAAATGTTTAAATTTTTTCGGCGGAAAGTAAGAGTTCACAGTGGTTAATAATGTCTGTCTAGTGCTTTTCTATGCACATTTCTTGTTGCTGTGCGTTGCCGACGTAGCTATATGATAAAATATTTACCAAGCGAGTGTACAGAGGAGCTTGTTTTCATCAGTGATTTCCTCGACACCATCAAGAGTTGTTGCGGGCAGTGTAGATGGGTGAGTCACAGGCGGCGCAGCTGATGGTAAGCAATTGAGTAAATCAAAGTGGTCGTAACAAGCGTCCTGCGTGCCCGCCACTCACGTGGAGCAAAACGTTTACTGACGTGTCCAAGAACTTGGACACGCTGTCGTGCGATGGATGTGCTAGGGACCTGTAAAATACGCATTTCCCTTTGTCTTCAAGCTGAGGCGGATTTAAGGGGGGGGGGCATGGGGCCCGCCCCCCTCCTTTTTAAGGTCAGATTTATTTTATTAGCACTATATACTTTTAAGACATAATTTATTTTAAAATTATCTTACTTATGTAATTAAATTTTTTGTGTGTAAACTCCATAAAAAGCACCATTTTGCATCTCTAAAATCAAAAATTTTCCGGGAGAGGACCCCTGGACCCCCGCTTTTCGCTTGGGGTGTATGTATACACACTTTTTAAAGCATAGGCACCCCCTTTCTCGCAATGCTGGATACGCCACTGTCTTCAAGCTAAGACTCCAACAACTGTGAAGGTCGTGTCCTTTTTTACAATTGACTCTTCACTTATTTGACTTTTCTTGGAGGTTGCTGGACTAACGATAAGGATGTAAGGATGCAGCTTAATGCAGACCCAATCGAGGGGTATAACTGTGTAAGCGAGCAGCCAATGAGCAGGTGTTTTCTGCTTGAGAACACATATATTTGTCGGTTTCTATGTATGGCTTATATTGAGGGACCCGCGTATTTAGTTAATTCATTTGACGTTCTTTTAGCTTTCAAGCCCCTGTACCCATTAATTACTTTCACCAATGTGTCACATTTCCTGAAGCTCTTCCTTGAGGAATGTGAGCCACTTCCTTCATGAAAACACTCACAGACTCTCACGCTACCTTGTACAGATGTACAACTGGACACTCACTGTAGCAGCAGCCAATGTACAAGTATCTGAGGACACAGTGTACACAGGACTGTGCAGTCCAGCCTGCTGGTCGTTAAACCTGCGAAATATCTAGTCTCTTCTTATATTGTAACATTATGTACTTTTTATATCGTTTTCCTTATTTTTGAACGTGATTAAAAGAGAAGACTCTTAGTACTATGTTGTAATTACGTTGCAAATATGTTGTTATCCCAAATGATCTTTTGGTTTTAACAAATTGATTCCGGACCTTTGTTTCCGATTGTGCTACCATGACTTTACTCAGTTACTCTTGTTAAAAATATCTAAGTCTCGTGTATCTGAAGTATATTTTTATTTAACTTTACGATTTTACCAAAATTCAAGAAATATTATTTCCATGCAAGAATAACGTGTTTATTTCTAGCTGAAATTTAATTTTACATAAATTATACCATTGATAGAAGCTAATCAATAGATTTTGAAAATTTTTAAAAAATATTTACATGTATTTAATTTCTAAAGGTTAGTTTAAATACAATGGGCAGATAACGCATAGAAAATAAAACATAAATATTTTATTAAAACATAATATTTATCGTGCAACTAGCTACAACTAGCTAGCAACATGCATAAACGCCACATTTATTATTCTGTGCTTCATTTAGGCCTAAAAGATTTTATCGTTCTTTCCTTGCTTTATAGGAAAGCTTGTTTCAAACGTACGAGAACCCTTTAAATATTCCAATTGGGTTTTCTTTAGAAATAACTTCAGGTTTTGTTCCAGAAAGATTAGCGACATTACAACAATACTTCTGATAGTACACAATAAAGGACTCGAACAATAAACTCATTTGTTTTTCAAATGCGCTGTAAATAATCCTCTTGAAAGACTTTGTTTTAACTGATAATTAAGTAGCTTGACTACAAGTGTCTTTTATTAACGGTTGTCTTCCAATTGAACATTGGCCATTCCAACGTTTCTTGTTAAACCGTGATACTCTGTTCCCAGAAGCGACTGAGCGTAGTTGTTGGTTATGAGGCAACACATGTACGTACGTGACTAGCATTCTGTAGGACATTTGTGTGATCGCGGCCGGCTGAGTTGGACTTTATTTTACTGTGGTTAGCCTACATTTGCAACTATCAAGCACGAGGAGTTCTGTGTTTCGTTTAATGTATTAAATAGTTCATAACCTAAAAGAAAACAGTACACCGAATGCAAAGTGCTCCATAATACATAATATAACAATTTTAGTAAAAATAAAGATTCTCGACTCACAAACGTTAATACTTAATTTAACAAACAGCCAAAAAGATTATGTGTAAAAATTAAACAAACAAATAATATTTATTTGTGATAATTGTATGAGTACGATACTTCGATACTAATTTAAAACCAATTTATGTTATTAAAAATATCAAGCCGTTAGCTACGAAAAGCTTGTATCTCTAGAAAGGTTCAGATACAAACTACAAAAAAAAAAAAAAAAAAAAGCACAAACCTTATAATTTCAATATGAGACGGCAAACAACTAAACAATCGGAAATCCATTACAAATAATCAACTGAAATTTATCATCATCCCTATGTTACATAAAACTTCAGAAAATGATATAGCTTTCATTTCAAAATGTTATTTATTACTTTCGAAGTAAAGTTTTTTGTACTTCGCTTCATTTGTAAAATATCGGTAAATGGAGTTTCGGAAGCTTTCTCGCGATGTTTTCATAATAAGCGTCACTGTTTATGCATCTTAGTGGCGGATCGAGGGTTGTTGGCAGGTAGAGCACAAGTTCACTAGAAATGTACACTCCTGTGAACGCGCCGTCGTATACCAGTGACCATGAAATATATACTGGCTACTTATTGTGTTGTGACTAGTCAGTAATAAGTGGCACCTACATACCAGCGTATCAGTGGCTGTACCGTCAACTAGCGCACAACCCCATACAGTTCTCTACAACTTGTGCCCTACTTGGTAACATCCTGCGAGCGGCCACTGATACACCATTTTAGGTTTACGGTTTAAATTTCATGTTTGGCTTAAACACATTATGGGTAGAGATGATGGTTTATCGCGGGAAAACTTGACTATTTGCTAGACTTCAACATACGCTCAGCTTATGAAAATATAACTGGCTTTCGCTTGTACGTGGAGCTGTTGCCCCAATTTGACTAAGCCAATAAGAATCCCGCTGTTGTAATATTTGATGCCTGTTATTGGTTTGCAGACAGCTACGGTATGTCAGTGGTTTCAAGGCTATGTTGGTGCAAAAAATTTTCGTGATATATAGAGGTACGTAAATTTCGCAGATACATTCCAGGTCAGGTTGAACGCCAATTATGTATACTTGATTGTCATGTCTGTGACTTGCTGGCGGCTGTTATGAAACGCGTTTGACTACTGCAAGCCAGTAGTAAATAAGGAAATAATGCGAAGTCCTATCGCTTGCTACCTGCTTGTACGGTTATAAGCCAATAGATAATACTAGATTGTGGCCAGTGGGTGTATAGGACTGACAAGTCTAGGCTGCTCCCAGATGAATCCGCGAAATTGACGTACCTCTAGTGATATACCATCATCTCTAATTATGGGAAAAAATTCGTCTTAGTTAAATTGTATTTGAAAGTACCTAGAGATAAAATAACACATCTCCAAGACCAGTTCGTCAACGCAAAACAAAGTCACAATATGTTTTATCTATGTTTTTAATGTTATACGAAAGTCGAAATTGAATCGCAATATTAAAATCAGTTGCTTAGTACTAGTAAGATAATATTTGTTAACAGTAAATTCGTTCTCCTAACTTTTGTAAAGCTATACTAAAATGAAAAGTTAAGCCTTAACTCTTAAAAACAGTTATGGTTGTAAGGATTGTACATTTACGAGAAACACGCGTAGTTGTATTGTTGTATAATTCGAACTGAAGTAAGTCAAGAGGCAATTTTTTTACGAAACATTTACATCATGTTCTAGCTCACGCAACCCGCGTTACAGTGATGGAGGATTTTATCTCGTGCGAACGTAATGGAATAAGTCTTACTGCTTTATTAACACTCTCATTCTAGAAAAATACCGCAAATTCTTTATTGTCAATACTTTTTAAAGTAATGTTCTTTGCATAACTGAGAGCCAACATTTGACAACATTGACATATAAAAAGGTTGCTTTAAACAAGCAATTATAAAATCAAATACAGAGTGTAGATTAATGTTTCAACCTTTAAATATGCGAAATTATTTAATATAAGAATAAATATTGAACTCAATGTTTGGTACTAATTCCTGCGGTCTTACAGCTTTCAAAAGCAAATAGTTTTATTTTGTAACATTACTATAAACTATATGCGCAGAAAATAATGTTTATGGCTACAAAAGACTCACACAAAACCCTTGTCAATAACAAGTGGTTTGTGTATGTTTGGAGCCATTATAGCAACTTTCAGATGGACATATATATCACTTACGGTTAAATAAGGAAGCCATTCAGTAGCATGGTACTTGTTGCTTAAAAAATAATTTAGGCTATACACTAAACACATACACATATATTGATTGGTGCACGTGTGTGTGTGTGAGTGTGTGTGTGCGTGTATACGCCCTGCCCGCGACTTTGCTGGCGTAGAATTTTTGAAGGGAAATCTATAACGATAATTAACTCGTGTTAATTAAATGTTGAGGACACGGTGAAAACACATTTTACAACTTTTCGTCGCCGAAGCATAACGCTACTTCGTTAGATTTATTAGATATAGAGGATGTTCCATTTTCCACCCCTTAACGGGCGCCTAAGCCTTAAATTTATGTACTTCAAATATATCTTCAATAACTCGTCTGACAACTGCCAATATTATGTGTGAATGTAATATCAATGTAATATCACAGCAGTTCCCCATCGCAGTGCCTTACATCGGATTCGAACCTAAAACTTCGTGTCAGTGTTCCAAATAACTATACGCCAAGATAAGTCTTCAGAAATTTAAGAAATGTAAAAAGTGTGAGTGTGTGTGTATATATATATATATATATATATATATATATATATATATATATATATAGACCTATGTCCAAATAAGTATTAGGACGGAGAAAAGTAACTACTTAACAACTTTTAAATTATTTCTCTGTGATCATGCCTACTTTTCGGGATTTCTGGAACATTTTTCACCTTTCTACACCCTAAATTGTGAATTTTGAAAATTCTTGAAATTAATTTTAAGAATTTACAAAAGCTTTATTCCAATTTTAAAATCGTCTCGATATCTCAACGGGTTTAAGAAATACAAATTATTAATTAAAAACGCGTTATATTTTTTTAATACTCTTAGCGGTAGAATTTTAAAACGTCCATAAACTGCTTTGTAGGGACATGTGTAAGATTCATTTTGAATCAAAAACCATCTCAATATCCCAACGGGTTTAAGACTTATCGAGGATTGATTGCATACATATTTTACTGTTTTTCACCCTCTTGATTTTCAAATTAAAAAATAATCGTTAAATATGACAGTGTGCATTTGATAAGCTTCATTCTGAAGCAGAAATTACCTTGCCATCTCAAAGGGATTAAGCGCTATCGAGGACTCGTTGAAAACACATTTCACCTATTTTCACCCCCTTAACTTTCTAATTTAAAAAAAAATCCCATCTTATTGTGTGTCTACGACGTAAGGGGAAGCCACCCTCAAGATTTAATGTCTCTAGATCCAGCGGTTTTGAACTGTGCATTGATGAGTACGTGGGTGGCTAAGAGAGTGAGTAAGGCACGTCATTGTTTGTGTTAAGGCCCTAGTTTGTGTACGTACGTATACACACATATACAGTGGCAGATCCAGCTCTAAGTTTTGAGGGAAGGCCCATTCCGAAAAGTAGCTATGTCCACATCTCGAGTCGAAGAAGGAAGGGGGGTCCCTGGGGCCCTCTCCTGGAAACATTTAGTTTTTATGGTGCAAAATGGTGCTATTTAAGGAATTTCCTAAACAAGAAATAGTAAATGGCACTTAAAATTCTTGTAATATTTAATTGATAGCCCCCCCTGAATCCGCCCCTGCACACATACACACATATTTATTTAAATTAATGATTGCATCTCTGTTTTTTAACGAATACGCTCCTATACCATTCATCCATTTGTGATGAAACTTTGGTAAGTTGTGTATGCGGCAGCGAAGGTTTGTGACAAAAAAATCTATAGCCTCTGTGTGTGGGAAAAAACGGGGAGGGCACAATGGGGCTAGGCTGTAGAACGGGATATCCAAATTATATGTGAAATTTGTTTCTAAAACAGGTATTAATAATCCTTAACACCATTTTGCACCACTTAAATTTTCAAAAAATTTTGTTTCACAACATTTTTTTTTTTCAGAAAATTAATTTTTTGCCATAAGTTATTATTTCTAACATAATTATCAATATAAACATAATACCCACATCAAATTTTAAGTACCGAGATGTTTTTATCAAAATATTTTTTTCCATTATTTGTTTATTTTGGAAAATGAAGTTTTTGAAAAAGAAATTGAAAACAGAAATTCGTATTTTTACGAATTACTTAAGATAGCTCAAAGTACTTACACTGAACTTTTGCACGACTGAAAAATGTTTTAAACTGAATACCACGCGAACGAAATTGCGAGCAGTTTCTAGTGTTTAATAAAAACATTAGAACACGTCTCAAAGTATTATTTAAGACAGATTGGATGAATTAGTAACGATGAAGAAGAACATATGTTCTAGGTGTTGGCACACGAATCGATAATGTGTTGCGGTGAATGGCTACCTATAAATATTTGCAAAGAATTCTAAATGAAATAGCTTTTTTTTTTTTTTATTGAAACTGATTTCAGAGTATCATGGACGCTGCAGGCCAATGACTACGTAGACTATTACGAGTGTCCCATCATCACTGAGGTAAAATATAATTATATTTGTAGTTCCTGCTGTGTGATTCGTCTCAATGTTGTGGAGTATTATGACGTTAACAATAGTTCTGGGGTCCGATATACTTAACTGTCGGAGAAGACACGACATCTTTTTTTTTTCTCGATCATATCGTTTTGTAATGGGTATTAGAATCCGGCAGTGAAATTTTTTTTAAAAATTACCTTAGACACTATAAAAATTAAGTTATTGGAAGTTCAAAAACTCGATTGGTAGCAAATCTTTTCAGAACTAATCAGTTTAATAAGTATTTTTCGATTGTTGTTATCTTAGCAAAAGTAACATTTACACATTTGTTTTTGGAATAACATGTAGCGTGTTTACATAATACAAGTGGAATTTTTGAAATATATTGCTTCTAGTGTTAATATCAAATCTTTACAGAAAAAAATAATTCAAGTTTAATGTCTCTTAGCAGGATTTATATGTTATCTCTTGTCCCTTTTAACTTGCGCTTAAATAAACATTATTTACCACTGGGCATGTATTTAACTATTATATTTAAACGAATTTTTAGTGAATCAAACATTTTAATGTTTCGTGTAACATGATTCTATGTAAGTGGCAAGATGTGAAAAGGAATTCGTATCCCTATGTTTGCTTCACTTATAGATTTGTTTTGAAACTATGTATATGCTGTAGATTTAGATGCACATTTGCGCTACAGATTTCTCGTACGTTCATCACGAATGTCACGGCGTAGTTGATTACACAGAAATTTTTAGTAAAATCAGGCGTTCACGCAACAGTCCTCACGAACTGGGCAATATACAAGAGAACTTAACTATAGTCATAATGGCAATGATTGTGACTATTTTGTAAGGATGGGACTCTAAAAAAACCGTGTAGCGTTTTGAACTAGCATGATGATGTACGTTTGAATGTCCCTTGTGTGCAGGTCTGAATGCGCGGGTTCATGCTTCATTTTTATCGATTAAAAATGTCATTCGTTACAGTTCGTCACAGCACGACGTGACATGTAGGTCTTCTGAGGCAGCCGCGAAGTTATGCATTCCTATATGCTCGACTACTTCCAGCACAGTGTAACACCTATATTTGTGTAAGGATTGTTCTATAACCGTCACTGACACGCGACGTCACTGCGTGATAGGTCGACTGTCGAAACACTTCATTTTTTGGATCCATGAACCCACTGCACCATCACTCAGCTCTTCCAGTTGTCCGGCGTGACACTCGCATGCACTTTTTCCACGAGAAACTGCACTATTTCCTCTCCCAAGTCCCACCATACAACGGCATAGGCAACACTGTGGCTGTTTGTGTACGAGGGTTATTTTTTTTCAAACTCCTATTGGAACGAATTCTAAAATGCCTTCACTGCCAACGTACACGTTTCAGCTACGTTTCAAAGTAATCACCACGCAGATTGAGACAGTTGTACTGGTGCACCAGCTTTCCAATACCCTCTTCAAAGAAAGTTACCGCCTGTCTGCTGAACCTTCTTCGTTTTAACATTCTGGGTGCGGTACGTTTACGAGGTGCATCAAATGTTGTGACTGCAGTTTCGTTTCTTAATGGGCTGTCTATTAAGCGATAGTAAGCAAACGAATCGTAACACAGTACTATTGTTTACCTCTTCCCACCAACCACATTCAGTGGCAAAACCAACACATCAGTTGAGGCGTGGTTATGGGCATATCAATATGTCTTCTATCGTTTCATGGACATCCCATGAAGGAACTTACAAGTATTTTTGTAGGAGACATTACTTTATACTTTTTAGACTGTTTTAAAATGGTTTTGTTTAAATAATTTTTTTCTGCTTTTTAGTCTTGTGTGTGAAACTTTGCAACCAGTTCAGAGCTATGTAGTTTAAAATCTCTGTCTCCGGGAAGTTAGTTAAAAATCGATTGTGAAATTTGTACCTAACAGACAAAAAGCGAATTAATAAAAAAACGTGTTAAAAAGTTTAGTAGACATGATTTCAATACGTAATTGTACTTAAATTATTTTGGATGGAAACGTAGGCCATACGATGGCCCACAGTTTTCTGTGAGGAGTGAAATATGGTCTTAGAATAGTTTGTACGTTCAGAGACGCTAAATATTTTTTTCAGGTCAGGAGTAACTTATGTTCAAGGTGTCTAGGTTAATGCATATCTTCTCTCAAAGTTCCCAGATCTCAAATAGGCAGTTACTCTCACTTTATTAATACTAACACTGGCACGATCACAAACTTAAATTTAAAATTGTTATAAAATTCCTTAAATTTTACCTACCTGTTGTCAGACTTTCTTATTTGTGTCATCCTTCATTATAGATACCAACGTTTAGCGAGCAATGTAGTTATTGGGTTGCAGGGACAGCAGTTAGGATAAGGTGTCGAGGTGCCAGCCATGCATCAAGGCAAACATACTTTTCTTTTTATACTCAACATTTCTGTTTCAACCCATTCAGGTAAATTTCAAAAAATTTCTCAAATGTCACCCGAAATTTCCCTTTCCTCTCAAACCTTTTAGTACCTTTCACCACAAAAAAATCAGCAGCCGCCCATAGCTTCTCAAAGCGGTAAGATGATTCCAAGGCGTGAGAGTTACCAATTAAATGAGGAAATGGAGGGCATTGAGCGCCTATTTAAAAAATCAATTGCTATTATCTTAGTTACGAAATATTATTTTTTTAAATTTTAAATTTCTTAGAACGTATTTTAACATACCACTTGAATGCATTCACAAATGATGTTAATTACTTAAGCCCCACTCCCCTCCTCCAAACAAGTCATGCTCCGATTGATTTCCGATAAATTAAACAAATAATTTTTAAGACAGCCTAAAAAATTAATAGTAACTGTAATAAATTATTACGCTTAGTTACAATACTCACGTGCAAGAGGTTTTCCGTTCGACCCACGAGTACACTAATTAAACATGGCGAGCAACATATGAACAACTTCACTGTTGCCAAGGAACTGAGGTGTTTATGTATAATAAAGCAGTTTTTGCATAACCCGGAACCTTGACTGTCCAACCCCTTACCTACCCCACTTCCATCCACCACTATTCATCACGCCGTCATCCCATCCTCACCACCATCCTACTAACACCACCACCCTACCACGCTTAATTACGCTAGTGACACTTTTCCTATCACGTCTTTAAACAACTTTTTTTAAATTCAAGTAACTTTATAATTCGCAAAGACATACGTAAAATTATTATATTTTCAACCACAATAACACACAAGGTAAATAAAACACATTTTTATAAAATGCATTTTATTTACTATGTGTAACATTTATACTCATACATGTAAAACAATATAAAACCTTGAAAATATTAACCAATCTTCTTTTAAACTGTCTCAGCCATAACCTAGTAATGCCTCATCAAACACATCAATCAGCTATTTTTTACTTATACTAAAAATCAAGCTTCTGTACTCTAATCAGCTTCGTGTCGCCACACTGCAAACTTGAATACAATGTCTTCACAGCAGTAGCGGCACCAACATTTTTGACGACTCAGCTATACTCCATTTCATACAAGTTTGGATAAATTCGACAGCAACTAATCGACAATAATTTGTAATATTTTGTGAGTGCGGCTCTACACAAGACATACGTTACAGTACAAATGCTGAAATGGACATCTCAGGTTCATTTTAGAGCTAAAACTGTCTTGCATTGCGCAACAAATCATAAGATATTACAAATTATTGCTCGTAAGTTGGTGTAAAATTTATCCAAACTTATATGAAATGGAGTATATATAAGTGGCCCCACGTTCGAGGAGGACCAATATTGCAGCCGAAGTGTTCGGTTTACATTGAATAGCTCGTCGCCAAGCACGAGGAGGTCGTGGTGCCATCACGGGTAAAGTGCTCGCCAACATTAACGTGAAAACAGCTCATCGTCATTGTCGGAGTTTACAGGAAGACGTCATCATTGCCGAAGCTACTGTCATGTCAGCACTGAGGAATGTCTCACAATCACGGGCGAAAAGCTTGTCACCACACTCGAAGTGGTTGCCGACACGTTCGAATGCTTACCAATGTGGGGTGAACAGTTCGTCGCCATTATACGAGATCACTATCAAGCCTCTTTTATACCACATTTTAGGCCTAAATCTTCACCTTCGTCATAACAGTCACTTGCCTTGCGTTAGAGGTATTTTCATGGCGAAATTATAAAGTACCAGTGAAAATTTGTTCTGTTTTGACTGTAAATGCCGATCAGGGCAATAGTGCCATACTGAATTGTTATTTTTCTACAATCAAAATTTCAGATGGCGACAGAATTTGTCTTGACTTCTGTCAAAAAAAAACATTTACTAGGGCCTATATTTTATAAACATGTAATTTTTAAGTTTTTAATTGTTTATGCTTTTGCCTCGACACATCGTTTTAACTTAACATTATACTTTGCAGTCATGTATTGTGCCATAGTGGAATTCACAACTTAATAGCGTTAGACTTCCCAACTAAAGGAACCATCACGGTATTAGTCTGAAGTGATTTCGGAAAATCCACCGTAAAACAGATTAAGTTGTGCCGTCTGTGTTCACATTCATTCTAGACTCTTGTTGTGTTATCATCACTGCTGTTGTCGTACACATTTTTTGGCCAGTTTTGATACAACTTTTATTCTATTTAAGTGTTCTTTTTTGTGTCATATTTCTCGGTTAGACTACATTATTTTTTAAAATTGTACATATGTTACATATTTGTTGGCAACAGCCTATACTGGCATTTATTTCTTTTTTTTTGTGAGGTGTCCTGCAACTTGGCAACATTCGCTCGCAATGGCATACGTCCATAAAAATGGCTCAGTTTATTTTCAGCTACAAATATATTAGTTATTTTCGTTTAATAACGCATTTTCACCACTGGTTAAACTAACAGCACAAAATTCCATCACGTAATCTCGTAGAACAAAGAGGCAGCTACTCTGAGAATTTAGTGTAAAACTCGCGCACTAATTTACACCATTACACATGCTACATTTCCTCCAACGCTGGTGTTGATTTGTGCAAAACGAAATGCTCAGTCACTCAAGAAGACGTCACACCCGGTTGAAAGAAACTACTTTCGTGCAGTTTTACTTGCCCGCGTGGCCTGTGTAATTGAATGAAAGTAATCTCTTATCTCTCCTGCAGGCTACTTTCTCCTCTACGTTACCGCCCGTCTTGGCTCTTTGCCTCCTCACTCATTTATTCAGGCTGGGCAGGGACGAGTGGCCTGTCCCCGTATATCATTCAGGTGAAGCTAGCCACACTTACCACAACCACGAGCCGTTACATGTTCGTGCGGGTCACAGCTATATATCTCATGCAGGCATCTCACCGTCCAAGTCAAGACCAGCAGTGGTGGTCGAAGGCATTCTTGTAAAAAATAGGGGGTGGGGCAGGATCGTTGACAGAAATTCTTTCCCAAGTTTTTTCCTGTAACGATTTATTAAAGCGGGTGGTCCGGGGGCTCTCCCGTGTGAAAATTTGAATTTTAGTGTGAAATTGGTGCTATTTAAGTGGTTTTCTAATCTAAATATTGATTTAACAGCTGGTAGATATCATAATATTTTTAAAGATTAAAACTTACGGTGGGTGCAAATGCTTATACTGTCGCTCCCCTCTGTTCCAGAGGAGGGACAGTGTCGCCCAGTCCCCTCACCCCTCTCCATTGCCACTGAAGCCCAGTCTCTTCTTTCAACGTGTTACAGGCTGCTGAGGTTCAAGCCAGCATCCACAAGTAGCGACCCCTGATATTTGCAAAAAGAATTTTGCACCACTTTCTTTAAATGTCTTATGTGCACATCTGCAGCTCTGCTTCGTGGTTATTGGCGGCGAGAATTGCTCAGGCACGTCTCTCAATTTATTCTGCCAATCAGAACAAGGCTACTGCGACACCACACGTCTGTGATTAGCGGGTAGAAGCTCAAGACGCTAACAGTTAAAAACATCCTATCACCGACCACGAAGCAAAACTGCAGGTGTACACACAAGTCAGTAAAACAAAGCCGTGCAAGATTTTTTCCCCGCCAGTTGTTAAATTAAGTTAAATATGTATGTATATATATATATATATATATATACATAACATACATAACATATAACATATATATATATATATATATACATAAATTTCGATATAACATGTCGAAATTCAAACCACAGTGTCTACGGACTAATAGAAACAAGTGATTCCATTAAAAATTATTCAGAAATTTCCTCTCATAATTTTAATTTTTAGGCTACGTTATAGAAAACAATACCATTTGGCCGCAGCTTGTGCAAAATGTCGTTTAGTTACGAAAACGAAGGGCAGTAGCGTTTACGTCTACTACTTTGGATTTTGTGGTATGCAACATTTTGCGCAATAGCTGTAGTCTCTTTCTCTCTCTCTCTCAGCGTAGTTTTCCTTTAACATAATTAGATGGCATCACAAACAACATATAGTTACTAGCATTATTAGTTCATATTAGCCCGTAAATACTTGTATTAATAGGTCATATTATCCCGTAAATACTAGCATTAATAATTCATACTATCTCGTAAATACTGTGGTATGTGTTTGGACATGTTTTTAGAATTCATCTGTTCATGACTATATTTATGAATTAAATCCACAGTTACAAGATTATTTCTCAGAATGTTATTTAGAAGAATAATGCTGTGAAATATGTATCATGTTAAGTTAAGGTTAAATTTTTTTTACTTTTTTTATAAGTTGTAGAGTGGCACACATAACGCTAGTTTTCATTGGTTAGAATTAATAATCATTCATTTAATAAACACAGATGATTTACTGACGTGTGTACGACCGGTGATTAAGTCATGCGTTTTAAAGCCTAATTCATCTGTTTTGAACCCAGTCCAACAGTTGCCTGCTGATTAAGTTCATTGTCCTGAGGGGCTGAGATGAACACAATGATCAACATCCTCTGTTTCTTTGCTGACCCGAGCGCCCAAGGTCGACTGCCGACTCTCAAGAAATTAACTCTGTCGCAGTAGTACACTGTCTAATATCACCTAATCTAAACTCATCAGTCTATACCACATGTGGTGCATTCATTAGCGCTGATTGATGTGAATGATTACTACGTACAGCTGCAAAAGTTTGACAAACAGTGACGCACATTCAGGAATTATTTAAATTACGAACCATTTTACGTAATATTACAAAGATGTACATCTGTAGGTTAGTACATTTACTTTCAATATACTTTATTTAATAGTATCATTTGAAAAGTTTTTACTTTGGGTAAGTAGCAAGAAATAGTCAAATCGCTACTTTGACATGCGCCTGCACAAAACTGTGTAACCAATATATGACTTATTTGTGAGAAATTGCTATTAAGGAGCCTCCTACCTGCCTTCAAATGCGTTGCAATGAGTTACGACTATTTTCTTTTTGAGGAAACTATATAACGCACATTATATCTGTACATCTACTAAAAGAACACACACTCCAAACTATGTCGCTATATTTTTAATAATTCGATTATTTTCAGGCCCCTCAAAACCGCAAAAAATGGCTTTTCCAGACTGCCGTGTCTGGAAAATTAACAATAGGATTCGGAAAACACAACTATAGAAACACTCGTTAGACTTTGAACTACGCTGCCCAAAAATAAAATAATGTGGTCACCGCTTAAAGTCCCATAGGAAAAAGTATAATAGTGAAGCACTGCACTCCACCCGAGGGGCTTGCACGGAGAGGCGATAGTTCATTACATACGTTGCTTAGTGGCAGCCTTACTGCTCCTGCTGCACACACACACACAAACGTAGCCTATTTAGAGAGGCCTCTTAAGAGGGTGTGGTACATAATTCAACGCTAAAAGCATTAATATATAATTGTAGGTTTCTTGAAGCCAAATTGCGACAATTATACAATAGCAATCCTTTACGATAGTTTTAGCCAACGTTTTAAACAAAATTGTTTCCAGTGTTACGAACTTCTGAGGCACAATCTCTGACGCCGGAACCTCGTGCATTTAACTGCGGCGCAAGAGATCACGCGTAACGAATTAGTAATTTTGTATGAATATTTACTCATAAAGTTGGCAAATACCATTATCTAGGATTGTCATTGAGTATTTTATCCATATTGGCTTCGAAAAAAGCGTAGAAATCAATTGACGTTTTCAGCGTTTATTTATCTACCACGCACTCTTAATGTAATGTGAGTTGGACAGTGTTAGGTATCGTTATAAAATTACGAATATTTCGGTGCAAAGCAGTCTTAATGGCGCGGTCTACCGCAATTTTCATCACCATTTTTTATTTCTTATTGGTACCAGATATTTTTTTTTCTTATTTTATACACAAAATGTGACTAAATTTGGCTCTTGTGAAATTTTTTTATCTCTCATAGTTTTCGCGTAATGGCTTGTTAGTCACATTTTTGCTTGTTTCCGTTTTAACGACTACACTAAAACCAACTGATATACCGAACTCAAAAAAAATCACAGTGGATAAGGAAATTGCAGGCTACAATGACATGCTCATGAAATTAAAGAATAAAACTTATTTGAATTTGAAAAAATTGCTGAAAGTAAAAATAAAATATTAAAAAAGTTCAATATTTTTTTAAAAATACAAATAATGTTTATTCTTTAATTTTATGAGCATGTCATTGTAGCCTGCAATGTCTTTATCCACTGTGATTTTTTTGAGTTTGGTATATCATTTGGTTTTAGTGTAGTCGTTAAAACGGAAACATGCAAAATATGACTTTTAACAAGCCATTACGCGAAAACTATGAGAGATAAAAAAATGTCATAAGAGCCAACTTTAGTCACATTTTGTGTCTAAAACAAGAAAAAAAATATCTGGTACATATACAAAATAAAATAATGATGATGAAAATTGTGGTAGCCGCGCCCTTAAGGTCTAATAAGCCTGACGAGACAAAAAAGTGAGGTCTAATATTGAGGTCAAATATTGAGTTGTAAAAGTGAGGTTAGTAGTAGTCTAATTTAGTCTGCCTACTTTGAAGGACAGGCTCGACCCACAACCCTTGAAGTCGTCTGCCCACAAGGTAAAATCCTAGATCTGTCAGTCGTAAAATTATATGTGAAATGTCAGATTACATGTAAGGTGTCAAATTACACACATGAGTAAAGATGATGGTAAAATCGCGAAAATTTTTTGTGCCAAAGTACCCTTGAAAACACTGTAGTTTCTTGCAACATTATATGATTCGGTGTTATACGTCTGACACAACCGTAGCTGTCTGCAGACCAATAATAGGCATCACATATTACAATAGCGGGATGCTTATTGACTCAGTCAAATAGGGTAACAGCTCCAAGTACAAGCTAAAGCCAGTAATCTTCTGTTAAGCTGAACGTACGTTGAAATCCAGCCAACAGTCAAGTTTTCCCGCGATAAACCCTTATCTTTACACATGTGGTGTCAAATTATATGTAAGGTGTCAAATTACATGTAAGATGTCAAATTATTTGTTAAGTGTCAAATTAGCAACGAGTATAAAAAATTCCTTTGAATAGTTTTTAAATAAAAATATTTAACTGGATTTTATTTATCACATCTGTGCGTTTTCGGAAGAAACGGAGAAACCCATTGATTACGGCCGAAAGAATATGGCGGTTACGTACTTAAAATAATTTGAGATTTTCGTTTTTTTTTATAATGTTTTGTAATTTTCCGGATTTTTTTTTTTTTTTTCGGAATTTTGGAAAAGTTTTATAACGTCAACAAAAATTTTGATGATATCCAAAATTTTAATGGCGTCATTCAAGATTGAGGCGGATTGGTCCAAAATGGCTGTCGTGACATGCTGATTCGTCGATCACCCCAAAACATTTCCCCAGCAGGTACTACGGTACACGACTTAGCTGTTTGTTTGGTTACGTGATGCGCTAATATGAATTATGCTTTATTCTGTATTCTCCGAGTATATTTAACTGTACACGTAGTACACGCCATGTCACTGAATGTTATGTTCTTACTTACTACAGATTTTGTAAAGCGTTTTAGTTTATCAGTCTTTATCGTTAGAGTTAGTGCTGCTTCTGTTCTATTTCGATGAGCTATTGCTGCAGCAATTTTAATATTGTAAGATTATTTATTTAGAATATTTTAAGGTATCGTTATTTAATTTGCATAATTAAACATTTATTTTTACCAGACAATTTTTTTCAGTTATTTCATTAGAAAAATTGCTGTGAGTTTTCATAAATGCAATAATTACGCTCAACTCCGAATATTTAAGGTTGTTCAAGTGGGGAAACATTACAATTTTATATTTGTATGAAACAGTGTTAGTTTTATACACATTACTTGAGAGAACATATACTTCTAACGAAAAAAAATTAGCTCGGCTAGTTCTCTCGTATTGGTAGTTCAAAGTCAAAATTTGCGTATTTTTGTTTCATACAAAACTTGAAAACCAGTTAACATAATGGATTGGAAAAAATAATATCAAAACTACGTGTCGTTGTCTATGGCTTGTAGTATATAAAACACATTACAAAAAAAATTATGTTTAATAAAAAATTTCAAAATTTTAACATTTTTTGGTTACTTTTAGAAATGTATTTTAAACACAAAAATATTTTGTATTAGGTTTTTATGTGCTTCAAGCCGTAGTCCGTGCCATGTAGTTTGATGTGATTTTTTCCATTTCATTATATGTACTGGTTTTCAAGTTTTGTATGATGTAAAAATGTGCAAATTTTGACTTTGAAGTGCCATTACGAGAAAACTGGCTGGGCTAATTTTTTTTCATGAGATGTAAATGTACTCTTAAGTAATGTCTACAAAACTAACACTATTTCATACAAATATAAAATTATGATTTTTCCCCACTGAACAACCTTAAACAGCTGAGTCAATAAATGTATGTAGAAACGAGGTTTGTTGCAAGTTGCCAATTCAAAACCGCCTGTGAACTTCTCTGATACAAAGCGTATATGATAGCACGACAATTGATTTATTTTAGAAACGTTGTATATTCTGTCTCGACTGAATCCACAGCAGGTGATGTTTTCTATTGCTTTTCTAAACCCATTCCAGGAAAAAACTGCAAGCAGTTTCGTCGTAAGGGCTTTCCCAACTCCTCTTCCATTAATTATAAAAAAAAAATGTGCGGAAAGTAAATGAATATTAAAACTTTGCTGAAAAATGAAACTATCCGACACTTCTGCGAGAAAGTATTCCATTATAAATAGAAAATGTGCAAAATAGTTTTTAGATGCTATTCCGGAAACTGGAGAAAATGATTTTTTCTAGATTCGAATTAGAAAGATGTTGCAGCACCTGGTGCAGATGAAAAGGTCTTGATTTTCAGTTCTTTCGTCGCCCGGTCGTGAACACTTGCTAACGACAGTCATCAGCCACACTGTGGAACATCAAGGCAAGTGAAGACCCGAAAATGCGGACACAGCAATACTGCTCGTACTCGCACACCAGCTCTCTGGTTCTCAGTAGAGTACAGCAGGCCTATCGTACAACTTGCTCAAGAGAGGAAATTTTACCGTTGGGTAAAACAATTTCCGTATCGTAATGTCGGAAAATAAAAATTCTTCTTATTTTCAGCAGACAATACAAATCCGAACAGGTTAACTTCCCCGGTTGTGTAATTACCGACGTAATTTACACTGCTTTAGTTATATAGGTTTCTTTTTCATTCCCTAGGTTCGGAAGAAATAATTATACTTCTACACGTTTTTTTATTTCTAGCTAACAAGGTTTGCAGTATCATTTAAAATTGAGTATACATTTACTATTGATTAATTAATTTACATCATGGCATCAGAAGAACATGTCTGGAAATTACTCGGCCAAACTAGCTCCTTTTATTTATTGGCATATATTTTATCAACTTTCAGTGTCACCAGTGTATATGTGTTGTTTAATCACTGCTGTAATGGGAAATGTTATAATCCTAGAACTCCTGGAGTCTCTGGAAGCAACATCACTAACTTAATAATATTGTATCGTTGTTGTCTATACACAATAGTGTTGAAAACACAACTGTACTAGTGGTGCTGACGGTTATTTCACGAACTACGTATAAGCCAATAAAAGTTGCCAATGTTTCACGCTAGTGTCCAGAACTGTCCTTCAAAGGTCAATTATATTTTTTACTTTTTACTCTAAGTCACAAAAGTTATAAATATTTAAACAATAAACTATATACGTGTAAATAAATATATATACGTGTGTATACACGTTATTACTCTATTTGTGCAATTATTAGACTTATTTGAAAATATAACATGGTTAAATATCTAAAACAGTAGATCTAAACTATTCAGTACTGAGACCTATCAGATTCTCTCAAAATTCTTTTAACATTGGGCTTATCGTTATCTCGCTCGTAGTTTTTCTGATGTAAGTTCAGTTATTCTCCAGTTTTATGCCTTCAAGTTCACACTGTGCTACTGCAATGTCTGCCAGGTTCTTGAGGGGACACTGGTCTTTCAACTCGCGAAGTTCTTTCAGCCAAATTGCTCTTAGCACTCTACTACTTTCTGAACGACAATATTAACAGTGCGCATCGCGCACTAAGCTATCCTGAAAAATATTCGTCCTTGTACACTTCCGAAATAAAGTGCCATGTCCGAATGAGTTTCCGTTGCGAGGGTGAGCGGCTGCGCAAACGTAGCCAGCCTACTTCACTAATCTACAGCATTTGAAAACATTCCGTCTGTTTTCTGGTACCCAGCCTCACATTTCCACAAGTGTCTACTAATTATTACGGTTGTACAATTTTACAATCATTGTTTTATATTTCTTCAAATTTACGTGGCTAACAACTAGGCCTCTAAAAATATACACTCAAATTAAATAAATATCATTGGATCTAACGATTGTTCAACGACAATGAGATTGGTATCAAGAACAGCTTTGTGCGCATGCGTGTACGTGTTAAAAATATGCCAAGTGTTGAGAGGCGGTAGTATTCTACAAAACAGGAATAGAAGTCTAACAAACATTGATGCAGACGATCACTTGTTAAACATTGCTACTGTGAGACGTCATATGGTCATGGTGTGAGCTCATTACTCACCTACAGTATGTCAATGACACGCAATGCAACAATTGAATGTGTACACATTACAGTATTTTGGTGTCTGAATGACGCAGGTGCTTGTGCAAACAATGGTGAACATGTCACTGTGTGTATAACTACAGTAAATAGTACTCTGTTCAAAAAAATACTCCACGAGATTACGAAAAGCACTTGAATAGAACCCGTCATAAAATACGGACGTTCTGTTTTATTAGTTGCATAATTTTTCGTATACTATGGCATGTTTTGCAACAGCAGTGAGCACAACGTCCATATATTTTAAAACTCCAACATTAGGCTAATTAACAACCTAAAGTATAAAACCTTGTTCGACATTGTTTTCAATTTATAAATATTTACAAATAAATGAAAGTATATATCAGAAATTGATACGGAGGACGTCCGTAAATTAATTAAATTTAATTGAGAGCATTTATATAAACTCAACTAACAGAAATTATTTATGGACACTACACTGGGAACCGTAACTACCGATGGAAAACAGTTGCTCATAGCCCCTAAGGTATAGATTTAGGATCCATGTTTTTGTTATTCGTTTCGTTTTTTTTTTTTTGTGAATACCCTCTCTTCTTACGATGTGTAGTTTTTTATATTGTAGTCAGCAAGCAAGAGCGTATTCGAAATAAGTTTTTCGAGATAATTATTACTTTGGCAGTTGATGCAGTTTGTTACTCGTTGTAGCATTCAGTACCTTTCAGTTTTATACACCCATTTTTTATATCCTGTTTAGCAGGATCCCAAGAAATAACATCACTCATTTTCCATATGTGAATAAACGTTTGTAATTTTGAGGGAAACAAGATAAGTCGGTTAGATTGTTTTTAATATTTCTCACATGTCATTCGTTTACAACTCCGTTAATTATATTAATTTTTAACCTTGCCGAAAGGTTCTGAATGCCTCATGGATCTCTAAGAAGTTGGTCTTTCCACAAATTTTACGAACGAATTTTGGGTAACATATCATTCTCACGCGCGTTGATGATTCTGTACATAACATGTCGATAAAAACATCATGGGTAACAGTTCCCTAAGGCGTTTACTTCCGGCAGTAGATAATCGCTGAGTTTATTCTTGTGGTTATACAAAATAGACGCAGGATTTCACAACTCCTACGAAGTAGAATACTTTCTTTTACCGTACTCATGGGGAAATATTTTGGCAACCTAGCACTTTTATTAGTACACGACTTCACAAGCGTAGAGGTGTGTGTGTGTGTGTGTATATGTGTGTATATATATATATATATATATATATATATATATATATATATATATATATATAAAGTAGCAAGATATATTAAACAAACTGTTGGCTTTTGAAAATAAGGTAAGAGATATACGCGGGGAAACTAAGTAAGATAATTATATTTCTGTCAATCATCCATAAGTATAAGTTAATTTTGAATTATATTTGACCTATTTTCTTAAGCGTCATAGTTATTTCCCGTGTTTGTTGGACGGACGGTATTCAATAAATATTTCTTCGTAGTATGTCGTATCGTCATTTGCATAGCAGTGTCAAATAAAGCGTTTGTGCTAAGCGTACGGTAAAAATTAATTTGGCTCGTAAACTTTTCTGCATAGGCCTAACCATCATAGATCACAAAAAATACCGAATGGCCGTTTATGTAACGATAAGAATCAAAAAGACGATAAACTAATAAGAGAAATGTACCAGTGACCTTAAATTTTCTCACTACCGTATTTAGTATAGTCTACCACTTTTAAAACTAAAACGATAAAAGTTACGATTTCATTAAGCTGCCAAGAAATGAAATAACTTTCCCCTATTCACATCCAGGTCAAGTATTTATCTTAAAGTATTCTCAAATTCTCGCCCGTGTTGATGTTTATATATATACATATATATATGTAAATGTATATATTCATATATGTATATATGTATGTAAGTGCATTGTATACAGTATGTGATTGCGGGCTCACTTCGAAAAAACGCTATGATCAGACTGACGCAACGGTTTTCTTTAAATCATGGCCGCTGTGAGAGCCGGTGACGCAGGTGGGAAAACTTGAGTATAGGAAAGATATAAATAAATAAATATATATATATATATATATATATATATAACGAGCATGCAGACGTCCAAACACATAAATTGCCACAACTACGTGGAATGGATTCAGTTGAGTGGATTGTAGAGATTATTGTTAGCGTCGACGTTAGAACCCTGGTGGAAATGATAAGAGATGAGTATGGAACGATGACGGAATGCAAAGGTGAAATATTTGGGCGAACCTTTAGGAAACCCGTCGGCCAACGGGCTAGTCCGCCATATCTCCCACGTGTGAAAAATTGGCAGTTACCCCACCGGAAACGAAACATGGATCGTCGTAGTGGGAGGAGAATGTATTAGATTGTATTATATTGTATTAGATTCAACGTGTTACCGTTGCGCCACCTCACTCGGTGGGAAGGGAGAAGGTTGAGCCAAGTACTGATGTAAAAGGTTTTCATGTATGCCAGTTGTGAAAAACGAGTTTCTGCCCTGAAAACTAATGGACATTTGATAAAATTGTAATCGAATGTTTGTGGTCCTTGTTTTGTCCGCGTTTAGCCAATTTCTCTGCTGGAAATACGCGACATAATGTTGGCAACATGTATAATTATAGAAATACAGATCGTGTTCCTAGTTTCAGTTGGTCACGTGTCTCGAATTGGTATATAAAAATTTTCATGTTATTTAAAGGTTACAATTAGGTAGTATGTAGTAAAACGTACTTAGCACTTATCACAAACTAACTATCTACCATAAGTTACCCTGATTTTTTAACATTCAAACTTTTCACAATAATTTGTGATTTTAAGAATAATAATTTTTCGGGTTATTTTTTTTATTTATAAACCTTAGTGGAAGGGTTTTGTATACTATCATAAGAGAGTGTGAGCGTAAGTCACAAGAAAATATAACGAAAAGATTAATGTTTGAGAACAGATCTTTTTTACAAATATTTTGTCTGAATTACTCATTCCTTTGGCGCAATCCTTGCACTGTAATTGATGTTTGCATATTAACGGTGTAATAAATATTTGATCCGAAATTCATCACACCAGCAACTTGTTTGCTCACATAGTTGACAAAAGTTGTTTTCTATGATTGCTACTTATTTGGCGTTTCAATATTGACTTTCGAATCATACAAATCTCGCTAAGCATTTTTGTGTTAATTTATGCAACAAGCTCTCGTAACTACTTGCAACATAATTGCACTACAATAAAATTTACCAAATATTTTAGTACATAATGTCCATTAAAATTACGTTTATTTTAAACATTGCGATTATTTAAATATAGCCTAATTTTACTTTATTTAGTTAATATAACTTCAACGATTGGTTAAGGATGCAAAAAATACTTTACAAACGATAGGTTTATTTTACACTTTTATTTTATTAAGGCTGCCATGAGAAAACGCATTGAAAGAAACGCACACACTAAACCTGGTGGTAGCAGCATACCGTATTTACAGACACTGAACTAAAATGTATGTACGAAAAGCATGTGTTCATATTAGGGCCTATGTAATTAGAAATATTAGTGACGTTAGTTAATTAATCAAAATAGTGGGACTTGAAATGTTTTCAGTGTAAACAAATTCCAAATTAATTTACGCACAATGGGTTTTAAGCTTTCCCTGCCCACCATTCCCTTCTTGGAGCTACAGAATAAATAATTTTACAGGGTACGTAACAGCTTAGCGTCATGTGACCGTGGGGCCGCGGTGGTCAAGGGGTCAGACCTCCCGCCTCCCACCAAGGCGATCCGGGATCGATTCCCGGCGGGGCCAGTCTCGGATTTTCACAAGTGGGCATTCTGCCGGACGGCGCCGCTGGTCGGCGGGTTTTCTCGGGGATCTCTCGTTTCCCCCGCCCATTCATTCCGGTGCTGCTGCAAAACCATAACATGCTACCCCTCACCAGCGCCAAAGCCCTCGATGTTAAGCGCTAACCAAAATCACTCACTCACGCATGTGATCGTCAGACATAGTTGTTGCTTAGCAGTAGGCCTACGTAAATTATTTGTGAAAATTATTTTAGCTACAGGCAGTCGTTGTTTGTAAAGCCTAGGCTACACTCGACAAAAACATTTACGCAGTAATAAACACAATATGGCATGTAATTCAGTTTGAGCAGACTTAAAGCATTACACAAGATAAGTTTTAATATTGAGGAAAGTTTGATTTGGTTCAACATTTGTTTAGTACTAATACTGTGTGAAAGGTTCGGCCAATGAGAAGCCCTGAAACCAACACTACACTGCCCCTTGCTTGACTAAATTCACTCTGAAGAAATTGTGTGCTGTAATTTGTTGCACAGATAAACGACTGCATTATTATTTGTTTGTTTTGAAGAGAAGAAGAGATTGAGTGTTTTTAAGTGACTTATTTATCACATTGTCAACAAAAAAAAAATATTCTGTATGAAACCACTTCAGACGCATCTAAAATGCGATAATATTATTTTTAAATATACATTTTTATTTTTATTATATTTTGTAATGTTTCCGACTATATCAACATAAATGTCCTCACAACTATAACCGGCAAATCAGTAGAGACGGCCATTATAGCAAGCTCTCCACACTTTTGTTTGTGTTTATGACGTTCGTATCACAATAACCAAGTATGTGTTAAGTTAAAGTCCACTGTAACCTAGGCATAAGACAGGGTTTCAGCCCGCGTGTTGAATTTGCCATTTATGACCCATAAATATATTTTCACTGAAATTACTAAACGTTTTTATCATAGCGTTTTAACATTACACAAGTGTCTTCGGTTTTAGCCGCCCATTTTTACATAAACAATACCTGATGACTCTGAAACGGCATGAGCATGTTCATAATTTAAATTTTTATATGACTGATTGCGTTTTCAATATAGGTAATATACTATGGTTTTCGGAGTTTATAGGAAGGTAATGTGTATTTCTAGAAACGCGATAGTTGTACATTTTAATACTTGTTTCTAAACAACCCAACAATACAGAAAACAGTAATTTCGACTCGATTTGTGGTGCCCATGTTAAGATCAGGAATAATACAACAAGAGAGTCCGAACTTCCATATTAAACAACGAGAACCTTATTTTCGTCGAAGACGCCGGAAGTAGTCTACAATTTCCCAGTGACAGAACACGCATATGATAGAGACGTTTCGAAATGGCCATGCTCATAATATACTTTACGTTACTACATTTAACTGTTCAACATACTAAACGAAACTAGTCTATTTGTTAAGGACACGCATAAGTATAGACGCATAATTTCATTTCGTTGTTATTACGTGGTAGAATTTATTTTTAGATGCTTATAAGTTTTTCGTCGGAGGAGAACTTCGGCAATCTTCGGTTAAGGATTTGTTTTTCCTATCCCAGCAGTCTTCGGGTTTCTTCGGTAAGGCTTGGTTTCCCATGGCAGCACGAAGGCGGGCGGCGGCACACGCGACCCGTTATCTCGCGCCAGCCGCGCAATCGATGATCGATCCAGATTGCGGCTCCACTTGGCTCGCTTGCGCCTTCTGCCGCGGCCATTGCCCAACACACAGGCCCCGCGCTGCTCGTTGCTCATAGGCCGAGTCTATTCCTGTGTCCGTCAGCGTGACCTCTCCCGTCCTCTCGGTCCTGTCGCCTGTCCCACCAACCAGTGTAGCGATAGCTCAGATACCACGTAGTTTGCGAGTTATGCCAAGTACGGAGCGATGAGGTCGACACGGCACACGCATCACGTCTTAGTCTAGCCCCTAGGCCTTCTATTGACAATGGCTCGCCTCTATGAGACGTTAAGCGGTGACACTATCATTAGAGGCCTGGAAACTTAGCGGGTTCAACAACCAGCCGGCTGGACTTTGGCTGCTGCTGCAGTAAGTGGTCAGTAGTACATGTGACAACGCAGCGTGGAAGACAGTTCTTGTTTTCATGCTGATCTCCTATTGGTTTGCAATTTTCAAGGAAGAGTTTCTATAACAGTGACTCAATGGCGAAAGTGTAAAGGATATTTAAATATAACGTATTGCACTCGTGAAATTTTCGGGTCTCAACATAAATTACTGTAATGTACACGTCTGTACATTTTAAAAGATTCTACACCAAGATGTTCTTACTTAAAGAAGACAAAAGACGTTTTCGTCATATTAAGCCACAAGAAAATTGGCTTTACAGTTAAGTGGGCCAGCTGAAATGAGTATTCACCAGTGGCGAAGCGTGAATATGTTCCAAGTAAAGCGGTAATTGGTTACTAGATTAGAGAGAATGAAAAACTGCTGAAATTTATTGTGCCAACATAGTCTCCAAAACGTAACAGTATGCTGCGCTTTATACGATTGGACGAAGATAACTTAGACTGTTCAAATGATTACAGACGAATAACAAACGATCAGTAGCGGTGTACCATAATTAGAGACGCTGGTATATCGCGGGAAAAGTTGATTGCTAGCTAGGCTCCAACATGCTATATATACCATTGATGGTTTTGCACATATATTGGCTAGCGTTTATATGAAGCACCGTGTCCCTCTTCAACACACCCAATTAGAACTGTACAGTTTTAACATAGGACGTGTGTGATTTGCCAGAAAACTGTCCACACGTGTCACGATTGAGATACTACAGTTCATTGAAGGCTATGTTAAATATTTTCGCGATTTTCCAGTGTCTCTAACCATAATTCTCATTGGAACGATCATTGTAAAAACACGAATTAAGGAACAAGTACGTACCGCTAACAGTCGTTATTTTGGACCTTTGCGGGGTGGCTTTGACGTAGGTATTCAAAATATTAGTTTTGTGCATTTTGGTGAATAAATAGATATTGGAAAAAAGTGTGAAAAAAATCCTTTCATCCATCTAATTAACGTTTGAAACTTACTTCACTGAACGACACTATATGTCAACATTTTGAGTGAACGAAGTCACCCCACAAGGTCAAAGTAACCCCAATTTATGGTATACCGAACACGTCGATACTGCACTGTATCCTAGCAAACAGTAAACTTTTCCCGCGATGTATATATCGCTGTAGCAATGATGGTACACAACTCTGAGTTGTCAGTGGAACCAATTATACTGATAGCGGCAAGCACTCTAGCCAGTCGCGTGCAAGACATGAGGAATACTCCAGTCACATGACCCCAGTCACAGGTAAACACACTATCTGTCGTGATTGTCGATACAGTAATGCTATGTACTCAGCCTGATATATTACAGCTGCCTTTGAAGTGCGACCACACTTTGCTACAGGATGCTAATTGAACCAACGTACCTAGCTACGACTTCACCTTTCTGTTTTCCCAGTCCTCTCTCTCATTGAAAATGTACACATAATCGAATGAATTAGTCGATTTTTACTGTATTACTTTCTTTTATTATTCACTTAAGTATAATTTAAACGTCTTAACACACATTTCTTACATTCCATGAAAGAAAAGGGTTCATTGAAATATATATATATATATATATATATATATATATATATATTTTTTTTTTTTTTAGAAAACAGGTCTAGAAAAATACGCACTTTAGTTATTTCCTCTGAGCTAAATAACTTATAATATTCACGTCTGAAGCATGTGTGAATGCTATATATGATGTAAGCATGGTGCAGCAGTGAATTGCGAAGGAACTGCAGCACTCCGAGGAAGTTTGACATCGAACGGCAACATCCGCCACGTTTCACAAGTGGTAAACTCAGAAGTTTCCTCACTGGTAATCGAACTCAAACCGACAACATGAGTGGAAGGTGATCTGACCGCTACACGACCCTAAACGAGCGAGAGAAGAGATTTTGTTCAGCATTAACGTAGTGTCTCATCCCACGCGTTGAATTATTTTATTACTCGTTTTTTCTAAGTTCTAAGAAGAGATGTGTGAAATTTGCTACTATAGCGTGAATTCTATGTACCTAGCGCTGCGGTACAAATATCGCGGTTGATTTTTTAACGTATGTTTAGGTCGCTATTAGCCGAGCAAATTAAGAATATAAAAAAATTGTTTATTGCGGCCCAAATATATGTTAAAAAGAGTTCAAATGCTATGCTTGTACTGTAATGTTATTATATATATATATATATATATATATATATATATATATATATATATATATATATATATATATATATATATATATATATATATATATATATATATATATATATATATATATATATATATAATTATATATGGTGAGTCGGGAGGAAAGGGCAATAATCTAGGACGAAATAGTACTGGTCATTGTAATCAAAAAAGTCCATGTGAACATGGGGCCAATATGTGACGATTATCGAGATAGCCTCGTTTGAATGAAAAACACTGAAAACCTGTAAGTGTATCTTTACTTTCCTTTCCTCCCGACTCACCCTGATATAAATAAATAAATAAATATATATATATATATATATATATATATATGTAAATAAATACACACACACATATATATACATACATACGGAGCTATTTGTGGATTTAGTGTACTCGTCCACCTCACTGAATTGCAACCCTAAATCCCCTAATATTTAGCTTCCTAATACTGAACACCTGACCTATTTAGGTACCTTAATAGTGTATTCGGATACGGCTAATGATAACGACACAGAACACAGTACATTTCCTAAGAAGACCTTGTCGTGATGTTTCGAAAGCTGAGTACTGTCTTCACGCAGTCTACAAGTAAAATATGGAGAGAAAGAGATGGTTTACAGCCAAATTTTTTTTCTCTTAACGTAACAAGTGTCAGTCGAGCTTTATTATTTTTTGTTGATTGTTGTGATTTAGCCTTAGTCCTCATAACATTTTTCATGGTTCTTTATATTTTACTTGTATACAGGATGCTCGTGAAAGTATGTTACAAATTTTGCAAGATGATTCTTTGTAAAATGTGAAGTGAAGTTATAAAGCGCAAGTTTATTGTTCACGGCCGAAAGTTGATACTGAAAACAAGCATTTGTTAAGATAACCAAAAGTAAGGAGAGAAATAACGAAATTTCTTATGTGTTTTAGCAATAACGAGACCTACATTTGTAAAAAACGGTTTCGGATACCTTTCACATTTTTTAAATAATGGGGATGTTCGAACAGACTGTGTATCGCGTGTTGCCTACCTGCAAGGCTCCAAATTCTTTCACGTCCATTTTCTCGAAACCTGTTAACTGGAGGATGTTGCAACAGGGCTACAGGTTTGTTCATTGGGGTCTCCTGAGAAAAACTATGTCATTTAATAGGCAAAAAAATCAATGGTAAAAAGTTATATGCAAAAAGACTTGACCAAACCCATTGTTTACTGAAGGTGAAAGTTATTAGAAACAAATTGGCCATAGATTGCAGACTATTAAACCCCACTTAGAAATTAATTTAAATGTTTCTTTGCGTCTTGTTATTTTAACAAATGCCGTTTATAAATATCAATTTTCAGTTCGAATATCTCCTTTAAGATTTGCTCCAGCCAAAAATCTTTCAATACTTAGCTTTACCTCAAATTTTTTACGAGAAATCATCTTGCAAAGTTCGTAAAATACTTTCGTTAACTTCCGATATGTGTTGACTACAGCTAAACTAAACTTGTTCGGTTATCGTTTTTTTTTTTTTTTTTTTTTTTTTTTTTTTTTTTTTTTTTTTTTTTTTTTTTTTTTTTTTTTTTTTTTTTTTTTTTTTTTTTTTTTTTTTTTTTTTTTTTTTTGCTCTTAGTTTTGTAATTTGAGGAGGAACATTCCTAGATTTATTGGCTTTATATTTATTCCTTATAACTAAATCTCATGATTTAATTTTTAAATTCAGAACACACCATAATGTGGAGCATTACCAAGTCAGATTATTTAAACTTAAGGCGGCCGCCTACCCTACTCTTCAAATGCGCTGCAGTGGGCTCGTAAACAGTTTTTTTACGAAAATATTCCACGTGTGCCCATTGTGCCTAAGTACGAAAAGAAAACAAACTTCGGACAAGGTCGGAACCTCATTGTTAAGACGCCACGCTCTTTAAAAACACTGTTTATAAGGCCTCCAACATGGCTAAAACGGCCTTTTTAAACTGCCGTACTTCAAAATGTATTAACCGGATGTTTGTGAAACTCAGTTTGCGACCTGCGTAGAACTTAGTTGCAGACGTTCCACAAATAAAATTATATGGTCACCGCGTGATGTCCAATTGTAAAAACCGTTGGGCGGGAACCTTGCACGCTAGTTCAGCGCTTGGCTCGTTGAGGCGACGCGGCATTTGATGCGCGCTTCAAGGTCGACCTTACTGCTCCGTCGCTTTTGAGCCTCTGACACGCAGGTAGGCGGCGCCCTTTAGAGAACCGTCATATATACTTTCTGATATGAGACTGAAATCAATAAATATTTAGTTAATCTCTAATTACGATAACACATAGACTATTACAGCAGCAATAGCATATGAACGATGTTGACCTTAAAACAATGGCGTATGTCCAAAAATGGTTGTTTAATCAGTCACTTTCATTGGAATAATCTTAAAAAAAAACTTACGAAATGAATTCACTAGGCAATAATTGTATACAGGAAAATTTTCATGTGCGTGGGTACGGACCGCGTATTCATAAAATCTCCTTAATTAAACTGATTATGTATTTCTCTGTGTGGACGAAAATTTCCGTACGGTTGGCAACGCTGTGGCTTAGATGCAGGTACACAGCGATATTTGCTGCTTGCGTGCCGCCTAGGTGTTAAGACATTGACTCAGGGAATGCCTCCCGCCCGTTTATATAGCATATTGCCGTACCTCTAGAATGTAGAGATCCGGGGGGGGGGGGGGTTATAACGAGGGGAGCGGGAGAAGCGAAGAGGTTTATCACCCATTAACTTATTCTTTTTATTATGCCGCGCGTATAATTAAGTGCCTTTAGCTTAATTTAATTGCCGTCCTCCGATGATTTGTTTGTGGTCGCCGCTTCTACAGGCTTCTCGGCCTGAATAATGGACACGACTGACACTCATACGGACATATATTTTAGATGTGGGTAAATATCAAGCTCAGACTGATTTGAATCTTGTAAAACGTTTATGACTACGACTGTCAACGTGTTACCAGCCATAATCTTTCCTATCCGTTATGAGCAAGATGGCGCAACGGTAGCACGTTGAATACGCATTCGGGATGTTCCGGGTTCCATCCTCGGCTCCGCCATCCTGATTTCAGTTTTCCATGTTTTGCCGAGATCACTTCAGGCGAATGCTAGGATGGTTGCTTAACAAATACCATGGCCGACTCCTCTCCCAGCTCCTGTCATTGTACGTAAGTTGTGTGTAATCGTTTACAATGACCTCGCTGTCGACGAGACGTAAAACCCACTTATCTCACCGTTATGCTTCCAATAACAATGTTGCCCTACTACAAGAACGGTAGTTGTTTACTTATTCTGTCCCTCTTTTATTAGATTCTCGTTCGTTACTCCCTTGCAATAGCTTGTAACCCTAGGAGGTAATTAGTCCCCAGTTGAAAATGCTACTTTGATGATATTGATATGTTAAGTATCTATCAGCGGCAAGTCCTTCATTTTTAGCATAATGTAGTTAAAATTTGTCCACGTAAACATACATTTTGAGATTTCAGCCTACGCATCCTCAGTGACAAGAAAATTGCTGAATAATACAAGTATTAGTCAACCTGCTTCCGAGGTTTACTATAGTATTATGCAGTTGCTTCAGTATTAAATATTCCCTATAATTTTGCTTGAAAATTGAAATACGACACTAACATTGGCTGATAAAGCAATATTTATAATTACAGTGTCGTACGTAAATGCCCAAATTGATAACTGCACAATGTTAACGTATAAAATAATTTTCACCTGTTTTTTGTCTGTTTTTGATTTTACTCAAATGCTTGTATAACTGGACTGTATGTTTGAAGTAAATAATAGTAATAAGTATCTCACATCATCCATTACACTAAATGGTTCAATGAGACATTCTTCCTATCCATTAGTAGATATCGTTATGTTTGTAATGTCGCAGTCTATATTTGGTTTATTTTAAAAAGTCTCTCACAATCTTTTTGTCTTTCAATCTTATCGTTCTTTCTAACCTCAATTTCTCCATTTCATTCTTTCCATTTACTTCGGTTTCATTTCTTCTCATGTGCACGTGCTCTGCTAGTCTAAAATTTTATTCTTACCTTATTCACTAAATTCTTATTGTTATAAATATTATTCCGACAGCGTACACTGTAGCCTGTCTTATACACATTGCTCAGAACTCGTTATACAGTTAGACAAATATATGTGTAGCAGTACTGTTTTTCAAATTTGCTTTCTTTTTCCACGTTAATTTTTAAGAACTAAAATTATTATTTCCAGTTTAGGTCTCTGTAGCAAATCATAAATCGAGGCTGTACGTTTCTGTAATTTACATTTGCACATATGTTTACATGTATTTGCCAGTCATTTTCAGTCGTGTTTATTGTGTTGCAAAATAGCCTAACCAGATGTCTCCCTGAATAATGTTCAAGTTACTTTTTGGACTGAATAATGTTCAAGTAATTTTTTTTAACTGAACGCATAGTAATGATTTCTTGACCTATTCAACTATCTAAAATTTTGCTGCTTGAAACTACTCCATTTAAATGTCGACTGCAAAAAGTTATTAGTCATATCCTTCGTTGATAGAACATCCATTTCTTTCGCTAAAATGAGAGAAATTTCAACATGACAGAATACCTACCATGGTAAGGTGAGCTTTACGTCTCGTCGACAGCGAGATCTTTAGAGACGGTGACAAACAACTTGGTACAATGGCAGGAGCTGTCATGGTATTTGTTCAGAAATCATACCAGCATCCACGAGGAGCGATTTCGGGAAACAGTGCAAAACCGAAATCATGATGGCCGGAGCCGGGGGTTGAACCCGGGTCCTCCCAAATGCGAGTCGAACGTGTTACAGTTGCGCCATATCGCTCTGCCCATATATTTATTATGCTTTCAATATATTTCTATCGACCGATGGAGCTTATTAATACTATTACGGTTGACTTTATCTCTTGTAATGCTGTTTACCTGCTTTGTGTGATATAATTTGTTCAAATATACGTAGCGTGATACAGACATATTTACTCATTCTTCTTCTTTTCTCTAAACTAGCCCATTGATTTGTCGAACTTCATTGTAAATCCGGGGGCTACTCGAGTGCTTCCTATCCGCGTATACGAAAATTCACATGGTTCCGCCCGCCAGTGTACACTAGACATTCGAAATGTATGACTGCCGTATTCTTGTCAAGTTCGGTTGAATGAGAGTAGCCATCGGTTTTACCAGCTTGCTATTCTTGTGAATCTGATGGATCCGTTGATGCATCAACCTGGGCATTTCCTTTCAGAGCCTCGCTAAAACCATATAGGCTAAATAAATTGAAAACTTTTGCAAGATTAAGTCAAAAGTGCAAAATTACAATTTTTTCAGCTTTAAAATGTACACACACTTTTGCTCGGCGAGCGGCCTAGATTTATATCATTATTTAGACTTTTATTTTGTGTCTTCAGAAAAATCCCATTGCAATATGTTAACGATACACGTATAAAACAGAGGAATAAAACTTACGTTCAAAAAGAGGCTTCAGCAGCGTTGAGCTCGACTAGTTCGGCATTGCACAAACCCGCCAGGTAAAACTAGCAGGTGTGTGCCAGGAAAACACTATGACTGTCCGTGAAGAGGCAGGCAGTATCCTAGGGGAGGAACTGTGGAATTATGCTCCGTCGATGTGTCGTAAAATAAAAATATTATCTCCGTGTTCTTACATTGAGTTCATTACACTGTCTTCTTTTTCTGATTAAAATACGCTACAATGAATTTTTATTTTTCTGCGGAAACTACGGAATGACGTAAGTTAATGTGTATCGCTAGTGTCTCTAATGTCATTCGTATGTACGGCGGTTATAACTGAGAACACTATACAGTACTGTAACGGCAACACAGCTTCGTCACACGATATGTTCCAGACAGGAGTGCAGTGTTTCCAAGTTTCATTATACCTTATTCACAGAGACGTGAAAAATTCGTGGTTTCGTGACAAGTAGGCTAGCCTTATCTGTGTACTCAAGAAGACAACAGCTTCTTACTGGTTGCTTGCTGACACAGCCATACCACGTGGTTGTATGCTGTTAGTTGCTACTCTGATATTGTATCAGCGCCAGTCAAGAGGCATCAAATACTTCAAGAGTTAATTGCAAAAGTGACACTAATAAACATTTGTTTGAAATCATGCTTTTTCCCCAAAAGAAAACGCTAATTTTTTAGTTTCCTAGTTAGCAAAGCTATATTGTAGGTGATTTGACAGTCGTTGCAGAAATAGTGGAAGACTTTACAGTGCAAGTGACATTAGATGTGTGGAAACAAGTATTACACGACATTCAGAACCATGCTATGAGCCATACACACTGTTTCGCATTACTTAAGTAAAATTCGAGACTTTTGAGGACACGACTTTGTAAGTTTTGTTTGATGCTATGTCAGTCGACATTTTTACTTTTAAAATGAACCTTCGATGTTCATTACTACATATTCAGGATATCCAGAAACAACCGCATAAGAAGCACACCACGCGAATCCTAAGCTGAACTGAAGACGAATAATGTAATTGGCAAAATGTAGTAAGATGACATTTTATATGCAGAATGTGTCAACGTAGCACTGTAGTAGTCCCCTCTTGCGCTCCACAGACTTCTAACTTATCTTACTACGCACTACTGTTCTGGCCAACATACTATGGGTGCAAAATTAAAACCTGAACAGTCTAAACATGATTCTATGTTTACTTGACGCAACAAACATTCAATAATACCTGGACGTAGAGCGCCAGAGGGGACTTTCTCCGTGCAGTGTTGCCACATTGTGCACGTAAAATGTCATCGCCCAACAATTTGCCACTTATATTACGTATTTAATTTAGCCAAGGATTCACGTGTGCTTTCTAGGTGGTTGTTTCTGGACATTCTATGAACAGTAAACTTAGTCGTGCAATATGACATACATTACATAATATTAACAGTAATTGGCCATAAATAGCTATCAACATGTAATAAAGTTATTGCAAAGCGAGTATTCCAGAGGTCTAACAAGAACAGAGAGCTCGTTAACAATACGCCTGTGTTGTGATGATCGTCAATGAGAATGTGCTGTACTCCTGCCACATTCGGCGAGTTTGGCGTTCATCGAGGTCAGCTACCCGCAACGGAAGACTTTCTGCATTTGGTTTGCGGTGGCGGTATGATAACGACGCACACTTCCTGGAATGATGGCTGTGGACAAACGAGATGACCTTAACTAGGGATGGCGTCACTAACTTCCACGGTGATCGCTGGTTGGCCATTACGTCATAAAAGAGCGGCATTGTTCATTCATGACGGAGCACTGACCCAATAAAGGAACGTAGCAAAGGTTATACCTGGCCACTAATTAACTATGAGGGAGTGAGGCAGTGGTGGCTCGTGGGTTGTTGCCAGGCGGGGCTGCAGATAGTCGGAACTGTACACTCTTGATGAACGTGCCGTAGACCAACGATCATGAAATATTTGCTGGCTACTAGATCTGTTGTGACCACTCAGTAGTAAGGGGTACCTGCACATCAGCGTTTCAGTGGCTGTAGAGTCAACTAGCGCACAACCCTGTACTGCTCTTGGTAACTGCATCCCTACCTGGCAACAACCCACGAACTGCTACTGGTGGGAGGAGGCAAGAACCCCAACGCTCACATTATCGCCTGACTGTAGATGTCATCCATTTTAAAATATGGGATCACGTTGGTTTACCACATTCTTGTTTTGCCACTGATGATGTCCGACTGCATCGTTACATACATAATATGACTAGAGACTGAAAAAATTCGCGGGTTCACTGTTCCTGTAGACTAGCCTCCAAGAAAATCTGTGAAATGAAACAAATCGCAACTGTACATTAGCTTCTCGCTTCCACAGTGAAATGTACGTGCGTTTAGATGTATGTTTGTTATCGTCTCAACAACTTTCACAAGGTGTCATATAAGTCAAGGTGACAACAACGTACAGTTGCTGGAATTCTAGCTTATACCTGAAAGAAAACGCGAATTTTTCAGGATCTCTAAACATGACACAATGGCGAAACTGGTAGAGGACTCGGTCACGACCTTACTTAAGGAACTATCCTAGAATTCACCTGGAGCAATGTCGAGGGACCATAGAAAAATGAAATCAATATAACCGGAGCCGGAACAGAATCCAAGACCTCTAGAATGTGAGGACAGCATCTGACCCTCGCTCCACCTCACTCGTTCCTCTTCTAGTCCGCCGAGCAAGAACTTACAAATTCAAATTCAGTGAATGATAAATAGCTCGTCTAAAAAAGAATATATCTAGAGATGATGGTCTATCGCGAAAATTATTTGTGCCAACATTCCCTTGAAAACGCTGTAGTTTCTTGCCACACATATGATTTGGGGATATTCTTTTGGCACAACGTAGCTGTGTGTAGACCAATAACAGGCATAAAATATTACAAAAGCGGGATTCTTATCGGCTCAGTCAAATTGTGTAACAGCTCCACGTACAAGCTAAAGCCAGTAATCTTCTGGTAAGCTAAACGTACGTTGAAACCCAACAAACAGTCAAGTTTTTCTGCGATAAACCATTATCTCTAACTATATCGTGAGCTTAGTGCAAGAACTAGGTAACTTAATTTTTCCAAGTTGTATTTATCTGTAGATGCCTATACTACCCTTACGAGTGTTCCAGTTGATGTGTATATATTTATAAATGTGTTAATAAGGAGCATCGTTGCAATACAAATTTGCCATTCAACAAATAACTATGACTATGATAAAATATATTTTCAGTGTTACAAGTAGATATCCCATGTTACCTGTTATCTAGTTGTTGCATAAAACTCACGATATATACTATGTATAACAAATATTGATATGTATTACGTAACGTATGTACTAGATTTTGTTGCGGTAACCTTCCAGGTAGCTGTAGGGGCCAGTCGAATAAATTTAAGTGCATACAAAATCTATTTTTTTTTTTAGAAAACGTTTAACAAGACTACTTAGTAACAAAAAAATAAATTGAAACTTATAATTTTCAGACTGTAAGTGGTAATTACATATATAGTTTTAGAATATATAAGTTCTGGTTCTGAAAAGACACACACTCACACACTCGCACACACTTAATATTTATGATGAAGCTAATTATATCATAATTAGAGAGGATGGTTTATGGCAGGAAAACTTGACTGTTTGCTGGGCTTCATTGTACGTGGAGCTGTTATCCTATTTGGCTGAGACAGTAAGAATACCGCTGTTTTAATATTATATGGCTATTATTGGTCTGCAGACAGCTATGTTGTGTCATACGTGTGTCACCCCCCCAAATATACATGTCGCACGAAACTACAGTGTTTTGAAGGGTATGTTGACACAAAACATTTTCGCGATATGCCATCATCTCTAATCACAATGTCATTCGTAATCTGTTAGTTGCAGTTTAATTTTAAGTATTGGCTTTTCAATTAAATGTTAATATAAATTTTTGTTTTTGACACTCAATACGAGAACATTGTTCGTATTAAAATGAATGCTTCTGTAAACAACACTTCAATACAATTAACTGCCTGTAACTGCATGTAAGTTATATACACGTTACAAGTTGACTTAAACTAAGGTGGCAGTAAGTTAATGAAAACTTTTGCAAGACTTCGTATTCCATTGCGTAAATCATTCTTTCTTTTACGGCCATTTAAGTGAGCGTTTCTTGCAACGGGGTTAAAATACCATCATAAGCGTTTCTTGTTTCGTAACAAAATATTTTCATACTGGTGACTGAAGGTTTGTGTTTCATTTCTACTTCTTTCGGTCTTAACATCTCGTGGGCAGCGGCATTAATAGAGTTGGTTACACACAACTTTACACAAGAACAGGAACTAGCAGAGAAGTAGGCCATGGCCTATGTTAAGGAACTAAGCCAGCATTCACATCGAGCTATTTCGGGAAAACATTGAAGACTGAAAGCAGGATGTCTGGAGTTAGGGATTGAACCCAGGATGTCTTGAATGCGAGTTCAGCGTGTTACAGTTGCGACACTTCGCTCGGTAAGATGGTTGGTTAACTTACATGACATACTCTACAGCGTTCCAAACTAATTACACGGGTTCAATGTTATAACACGATCTTAAACTTTCATTGTCCAAAAGAATACAACATTATGATGTAAATACATGCCGTTAGTTGTAAGTAGCCTGGCCTGGGGTGGGAAGGCGGAGAGGTGTAAAGGGAGGCACATTTTAAATAATCATATTTAGAAAAAAAATATTTTGCTTGTAGAAACTCTTTTGTATAGGCATAAATGTCGATTTTTATGTGGACTAACGGCCATAACCTCACTGCAGAAGAAACCAGGTAAATTTCATTTATAAAATGTTTATGGTGCACAATAACATGATGTAGGCAATGTGCAGTGGCGAAACCGGGTCACGTCATAACTTATAAGTGATGTAGCAGTAGATCCGACTATACATTCCGAGCAAGAGTATTAACGTCCGCACATGACTAGATGCCGGAAAAATTCGCGGTTCACTAACCTGTAGGCTGGCCTCCAAGAATATTTGTTTATTGTATATTAGCTGTTCGCTGACACAGTGTAATGGGCTTGTGTTCAGTTACAGTTTTATTATTCACTCAAGTACTTCCAGGAAGTGTCGAGTAAATCAACGACCAGTTGTAAATGTGATACGGACCTTTAATTGCTGGGATTCTTCCGTGCGCTTGAAAGAAAACGCGAAATTTTCAGGTCTCTACACATGACAGAACCAACAGTTTATAATTGTCTGTGCTTGAAGCCATGTTACTAGATAATAGGTTACTCGCCTGTTGCGCGCTACTTGTTGGTTGCTGTACATGCACCTACCAGTGTAAGGGTTCAAAACACAGACGTCAGCATTATGTAGAGTTATTGTCCACTAGCGCTTCCCTTGGATCAAATCCATACAGGGACGGCGGAATGTGTTCGTCATCGGGGTTCATGAATTAAAAACATTGCACACGCATTTTGCAGCCTCACAGAGTCGAGACATGTGTTTATTTGGTTATTATCTATGTAATAGGATTCACCCTTCAAGTGAAAGGCGTGCTGACAAGGTCAGTGCATTAAACTTAATTATTCTGCGTCTATGCAGTAGGCGTTTTGAGAATCTCACCAATACAACAAATTATTATGAGGAAATTTGACCACTCTGACTCACTGGTCCCACCGCCCATGTACCCATGCCTTGCCGCTGGTAATATACCTCCAAACATTTATATTGTGTCCCCCCCCCCCCCATCATTAATTTATGAATGACGCTACGCCTACTGTGTTAAGGTGGGTCCACAATTGATAACATAACTGTAATCATAGAACATAGGTCGTTCGCACAAGAACCAACCTCTATGTATTCTTACCTACCGATTTACAACACCAACAAAGTGGTCGTATGTATATAGATGCTGACATAAGAAGTGGTAATATTTCATTTCTTGTGCGTACGCATAGCACAGCAACCAATGACAGCAAATGATTTTGTGAGTGTCCGCCATGTTTGTTTAACCTCCAATAATACACAAGAACGAAACAAAGCTGTAAAAAGTAATTTTAATGTAAAAAAAAACTATGTTTCTGTTTTGTAAATAATGTTTTACGTTGTACAGTTTATAGGATCTTTGTTTTTATATTTCCTATTATCTCCAAATACGATTCTACTTCAAATATGTTACAATGGCCTTCAGTTGACTTTTATACAGCAAGGAATATTTCATATTCGTGCAAAGCCATTGGTTAAACATAACAGTAAGAATCCAGCTGTGATATAATTTTGTATAAGAAGCCCGGTATAATATTGTGTTATAATGTTCTGTGCTTATGTCTTGTAATAGTGAACTAACTTTAGAGTGCTGAAGTAACGGATGTAGAAGAGCGTGTAGCGTGCAAGCAAGGCGGTGTGATAGCGCGCCAGGGGGTGTGCACGCATGTTCGCAGGCGTGGCACGTCACGCAGGAGAGATGCTGGTGGGAGACAATGAGACACTACTTCCCCAGCCTGCACATCTACTCTAGCAGCCGTCGTCCCGTCAGTGCCAAGTAGCGACAAGTGTGTCAGCTGGCCCGTCGCGCCGCCTTGCGCAACCTCCTTCGTCGTCCTCAAGAGGCGGGCTCACGTGCCACGCGACAGACGTGCTAGGAAGTCTCTGCTCCCGCACCTACAAGACAGGCCGTTCCCAATACCTTGCCGACCTCCGCACCCTGCACTGCAATCACTATAGTGCCACGCGAATAAAGTAACTGGTGTACCAATCAGCGTTGAGGCTTCCATGACGTCAGCTCGATACAGATATTCATTCGTTACTATAAGCAAATCATAACTTCCTTAATTAAGTAAACGTGGAATTAAGACTTTCTTTTGATACGCGCAAATGCTAGAATTTATTGAATATAAATAGGTAGATTCGTTGAAGTCATAGGAAAACATCTTCATGGCGTTTAGCAATAAATATTAAAGAGTTCGAACTACAAATATTTATCAAGGTTAAAAGTATGTAGAGTTAAACTTTCCTTTGAATTAATTTTAAATACCAACAAAATGATCACCTGTAAAATGTATCTTGTGTTAAAAACAAATTAGCTTTCACACAAAATGTTTTTAACTGTTGTTGTTTTACTTTGAAATTATCTTATTTTAAAATGCATAATATGCCAAACCGATAAATGTGATTACAGACAAATTATTAAAAATGTTTTTAATTAGACTAAAATAAACCTACACACATCATAATTTCTCATAGCAGCATACACAATAAATAGCGTTTTCAAAGCTAGTACATATTTTCTCTGGGTATATAAGTTTTGAGTTGTGTGTCAAATCTCGCACAAATCAGACTATTTCTAGCTACTTGCCCTTCGTTTTACACCTTGTGTAGGTTCACACTTTTTCTTTTAACTGATGATTTTGATATAAAAATGTACTTCCGTGGTTCATATTGTCGTCACTTATTTCCTTGTCAGCAGCTGTTCATGTTACTGTTGCTGTTGCATTTTCAGGGAAATGGGTAAGTAGGTCCTTCAGAAACTGTCCTTTATCGCAAAGCGCAGTTAGGTCACCAATGAATATGATTTTATTGTCTTCACTGTGAATGGCCAGACGTTTTTACTCAAATATATCATAGCGCCACGATAATACGTTGAACTCACATTCGGGAGGACTCGGGTTCGAGCTCCGACTTCGGCCATCCCGATTTTGGTTTTACAATGTTTCCAGAAATCCCTCCAGACGAATTCTGGGACAGTTCTTTAACAAAGGCTTTGGCCGACTCCTCTCTCAGTGCCTGTCATTGTACCAAGTTATGTCACAGTCTCTGATGAACTCGCTGTCGACGAGACGCAAGGCCCACTTACCTTAACTTATCTTGATGATCTTTGTTAAGGAACAATCAGCATTTGTCTGAAGCGATTTCGGCAAACCATGGTAAACCGAAATCAGAATGCTGGAGACGGAGATCGAACGAGAGTTGTCCCGAATGCGAGTCCAACGTATTACCGTTGTGCTACCTCGCCCATAACGGGTAGGAAATATCGTGGCTGGATAAACATCGACCAAACACAGTTATTCAAATATGAATTTCGGTTCGTTGACATATGTATTGCGTTCATGTAGCGTGGCGCGTGTAATTTGCCTAAATCATACCTTTACAATTTTAGGTAAGATTTTTTTTTTTTTTTCGAAAAAAGTTCATTGGAGTGGATTCGAACAAAACGACAGTTTTTTTTTTTTTTCATTTTGCCACTGTGAGTAGCTAACATTTTGCTTTGGAAAAATGTCATTGCTTTTTGTGTTATAGTAACTTCTTGCCGATAAGAAGAATATTGAAGCAATGATACGGAATATATTTTAATCACATTTTAACGTATTTACGACCTCTGGTTTCTAACACAATATTCAGAATTTTGTTGCTCCAGCTCAGGTACGTTTTACATTTATTCATTTCGAACGTTTGTTTTCAACGCCGTTAAAGTAAACCGTTTTTAATTTCCATCGTCACCTCTATTGATGGCAAAGAAAAGTTTATAAACACTACTTGAATACCTGTTACGATTTTCCAATTGATCTCAGCCGAGGTTTCTGCTTACGCATCCTGCCTCCCTAATAGTTAAGGACGCGGTTTTGTCGCGTGATAAGTTGACTATTTGCTGAGCTTCAATATAACATGACAATATCTGACGTTCTTGTGTCGATATTGGCGTGTTCTCATCTGACTGGACCAATGATAACTCTGGAGCACCGCTACTAAACATATGTGATCCTCTCTGAACAACGACTGTACATACCTATCCTCCAATCATACAAGGCGCCGGCTGCTTCACTGTTTTGTAAAATACGGCGACACGAAAGACTCTTGTGATTTACCATCATAATTAATCATAGTATTTCGAACGTCATTATTACAAGTTACTGAAAATTAAAATACAGGCATACTAATTTCAAAATTCTTGATAAAGTTGTACTGAAATAAAATATGTTACATGTAGTAACAGATATTTATATTTAAAAAAACGAATGACCATCAGATACACAGTGAAATAATTAAATGACGAATGCAAGCATATATTTGTAAGTCTTTCAAAGTATTATGTGTTACATCATGTCATACAAATTATATATTCGTAAAAGAAATTGGTTTAACACTGTTGAGGTTTGTGATACATCTGTCTTTAGTCTAGAAGTGAAAGCCTGTCGTGAGTGCGGTGTGAAAAATTTGTTTGTAAATGGACAGACTTTTAAAAAAGATACCAATTAAACTAAAGGTCTATACATTTGTAAATATCTGTGTCTACAAATCAGAACAACTGATTTTGTTTGAAATCCTTGCCTGGCGCGTGAACGCCAAAGTACGTTACACGCGAGTTTTATTTTACGAGACATTATTATAGGTACATATTTCCAATATCTAGTACAAGAAAATGCACTTCAAACCACGCTTCTGTGTTTTCATACTTTCCACAAGTAAATTAAATTAGGTCACCGCTAAAAGTCGAATATAAATAAGACTACAACGAAAACACGGATCAGCGCATAAGAGCGGTATAATTCTAGAAGTGCATTTCAGCCTCAACCTAATGGCTTACATTTCACATTGTCTGTAGCGGTAAAACGCATAACTCGATTACTTATCTTGGACCTTGTATTTTTTTTAATGCCACACGGTCTTTGTAAAAACTGACGCTAAATATTGCCGCTTGAGGTTGCTTCAAAATTTTTATTACAGAAGTGTTAGTTTTCACAGTAGTCTCTCCCTCATAAGATGTGGTAAGTTCGCATCCTAAGAATGATTTAATATTACAGTAATATGTTCTCGAGTGTTTTATGTGTTTTTGTCCTCCTGTACATTTTAAGCAATACTTTAGTTTAATTTGGGAGAGCAAACATCCATAAACGTGTATCTCTAATTATTGTATATTGGCTTTAGTCTCCCTTATTTACATTTGAATTGTAGTAATACTATTAAATTAAATGTTTAGTTTTAGATAACATTATTAGGTTCATTCATGCTGTTTTTCCTGCCTAAGAAAAATTTTGAAATATATATATATATTCCCTAGCTATTATAAAGTATGTAGACGGTCTAGAAATGTTCATATATGGAACATAATTAAAATACACTTTATGTCAGCATAATTGTATAAGTTTTTGCAGATATTAGGCCTATATTCATGAATAATCATCTTACAAAGATTTAAGCTTTATATACTTCTTGTGTATAGCTGAAGAATTCGTGCAAAGAAAAATTATTTATTACTTTACTTTTGAAATATGAACGCAGTATAAAATGCTTAATAATTTCTTGTTTGCAACAAGACGTAAACATTGCTATGAGTTCGGAATCACCACTAAAATTGTTTCATATTACAATTACGCATACAACCAAAATGAGAGGCCAGTAAGGTTACTAATTTATCTTGCGCTTGTAAAGAAAACAGACACGCAACAGGAAATTTACAGATATGTTTTAACTAGATAGTTAAGATGTTTTGGATATTAGTTCGTTTTAATACTCATAATCGTTGAGAAGTTAGAAACCAAAATGTCTGGTTAAGAAACAGCGTATTGATGAACTGAAATTGATTTGAATTTAAATACCTGAACGCAAGGCCTTTTATGTAAAATATTTCTTTCCACGAACCAAATAATTGATATTTGATTTTCTAATACGGAACCATATTACATCTACAATTTCTAAAATCTCAGTTAAATTCTGTATCTGTTGAGAACGTTGATAGTAAGCTAGTTAGTCCCTTTTCGCAGGAAGATATCTTTGTGTACAGAGTGCTTGTGTTATCCGACAACTATCTCAATCGATACCCCGTCCTCTGCAGCTTGTTTACAAGCAGTAACGAGGAGCTTCTAATACCTAAAACGATCAGTTTTGCTATAGTGTATCTTATCTTGTTGCGAGATCATACAAACACTCCGCAATCTATTCAAACAGTAATGAAAAGAAAGGTTATTACGTTGGCCAGCAATATTTACCTTCAGAAAATTAAGGTACACAAAAAGTAGGTGCCGATCCAGGCCGTTTTCAACCCCAGTGAACATCCGTGGTACTCAGGATATATTTTAGTGCTGGAAAGGTGAAATTTGCTTAATTTTACTGAAAACTGATCGCAAAACAGTCAGAGATTTTTTCTTATTTTACGATACTTTTTAATAATTTGCAGTTAATTCACTTTCCTAAGACACGGCTTTTCACAAGATATCACTGTGTTTTAACTGTATCGTATGTACGCGACTATTAAACCCACTACTGACATGCCAGTTTCAACTAGAAAGTTTTGTTTCCCATGGTGAGAAGAAGCAAGGATTATTATTTCTTAGAACGCTTCAGGGGCACTGCACGTCATCAGAGCAGAGTATAGATGAATTATTCATACACCATTACACCAACGAGACATCAGAAAGACCATAATTAGCACTGTGTCTTATGGAATAGACTGAATAGAACGCCATGATCAAAAATCTGTAATATACTGTAAGCTTAATCAACGGAGAAAAACGTTACATAAATGTTCATGGTTACAGCGAAAGAACAACTCAAGAGTCCTATACATAATGTAAGTCAGACAACACAATGAGACAAATGGTGTTGTATCGAGTTGTGTGCCATGTTGCAGTTGGCAATCCTGACCCCAAGAAAGTAACTAAATGAGTGTGTATATATTTTCAATATTTTACCACTAGTATTCTAAAGGGCACATTTATGTAATTATTTTTATAATATGTTTTATTGTATTGTATTACAAATAGGATTAGTTTAAATATGGGAAGAGGTTTCATATATTATAATAGCCCACAAATTTAGCCCACATAAACGAGTTGCTAGAAGTTCCCGCGAGGAGCGCTGTGTGCGTGGTAGACGGTGCGTGCGTGACGTGAACGCCAGGACTTGGCGAGCAGCGATCAACAGTCAGGGACTGTGCCGTGGTCGACGGACGTCGAGAGTGTAAGTTGGCACGGTGTTTGAGTATGTTTGAAGCATGTGGCTTCAAGGATTGCTATGTTGAGCAATTAATGTGCCTTAACGTAACTCTCGGCAAAGTCTACAAGCATCAGGAATTGCGGCAAACACTGTGGACGTCAATTTGTATAGTAACATAATTTGTGCGCCACCATTCGTGAAGAGAATGGGACAACTACACATCGCGGCAACTCTGGTGTGAAAATACGTGACCAGTTAACAAGATATGCGTTTGTAACTGTCTATAAGTCAAGTAATCGGACTGGACTTTCCGTGTTTCAGGAACGTAACATGGGTGTATCACCTGCAAATTAACGGCAAACTGAAGAAAATAGAACTTGTACGTTTAACTATTTGTGGGCATAGACTGACTTCAAATATTCTATTTACCTCTTTAATAATCGCACCGGTGCATTATCAGTATTGAAGGATTGTTGAAATATAAATTTTGAATGGTCTATTAAAATTAAACATTTGAAGTTGATGATTTCCTCCTACTTTATAAAGCTCAGAACGAGTAATCGGCGATGTGCCCTTTATTGTTAAAGTTTGTGTTGACCTCTGTTACAAACCAAGGGTGAGGCAAGTGTGGTACATATCCCAAGTAAGAGGGCATGTCGCCACAAAAATTACCCACTCGAATCCCAGTATATGACAGCTACTTCCACCAAAATAACCGCCAAATCTACACGGCTTGAAATGTTGATTATTAAACTTTTTTACATAAAGGTATGTTTTAAAACAATGCTACACTATATCTGTGTATCATCACACATAAGAGGTGTTCATTTCTGATAAGATCACATATATAGACATTTTGATGTTTACAAACGTGTAAATGTCTGCTGGAGTCATGTTTTTGATTGTTATGATGGCAGTTTATGCAGGAATGTCAGGGACCTTAATCGATCAACATTAATTACTATATACTTAGAAACAAATTTAGGATTGCATAAACTGGTTTCTGTATAGGAAACATAATTCAATAGTGTGTTGATTTTTCCGAGAGAGTACAAAACGTGAAAGTATATCTACGCTCTAAAATAACGCAAAAAAAAATGTTTATTTGTCTGTAGTTGCTCCGTTAGCTTAGACAGTGTTAAATTCAAAGTTAATTGACAGGAAACACGCAAACAGACATCAAAAACACAGCAGAAACACTTGAATGATAGATGGTGACAGAGTGATATGAAAATTAAGTTATTCACATACAACAAATTTGTTATAGTCTGTTCGGGATAAAGTGAGCACTCAAAAAAGACCTGTTAAATGTCATTTTCAGCCAGTCAGTATATTTTAGCTGCATGTTAACATAAACATTGCCACGTGGTTTTGTTTACATTCTCTGTAAAAGGTTTATATCAACATCACACTGCTCCAAAAATTTTCCATATAATATCTACTCACTAAATACGCAAGTGATCAATAACAACTCCCGTTAATGGTAGGTTATTAAAAATACCTACGAAGTAACTTCTATAAAATTGCAGGTCTCTTCACGTCAGTTTTTTTATATAATGCGCTCCCCCTATATTACCTCCAGATTAATTTGTACACGGTTTGTAAATAAATGTCACAATTTCGCATGCAAGATCATCAGAATGTATATGCAATATTAACGCAGTGACAAGCGACGGCAAATATCCCGTGTCATCTCGACAATGTTTGCATTTATTTTTTGGTTGTTGATCATGAATGAAATCAAGCCTCCACTAGTGGCGAACACAATAATATAAATGTTCCCGCACCAGCCCTATGGGCTCTTTCAGGAAAATTAAAAAGAATAGTAGATATAATGGACATGATCAAGAAAAACAGGTTGTAGACAAATTTTCGGGAAAACATGAAAACTCGGTGCATAGAACCAAAAAGAAACTTCTAGATAACGAACAAAAATGAACTTCGAGAAAAATAGTCACGGTGATTCTAGCAACGCATTGCTATTTTATCGCATGTTGTGAACCTCACAGACCACAACTTCTGTGTTGATTTTCATATATTTCCATGTCCACTGCCTTGAGAATATAATTTTACTCGTCCCTGCATCCCATACAATGTGACAAGCACCTTTAAGTGCTAAATACGAACCCTTGGCTTAATTTTAAAAAAAGTAGGGGTGGCAGAGGGGAAGAATGAAAATTAGAGGTGTACAACGATATTTGGATTGAGGAGATGCAACGACATATCTCTATCGCCGTAAAGAAGTAACGATGTGAAAATACCGCACTACACCTGTTTGTGGACCCACATACTCGATTTGTAAGGAATAATTTCCGGAAACGTTGGCTTAACAGTTCTGCACCCTGCCAGAACAGAATCAAAAGGCGATGATGATGACTGTCACGTAAAAATATAATTATTCACTGACATACATGATAACGCAAGCCTATTTATTAATGGTGAAGAATTAAACGCTAGAATCCTACACTAAATATATTAAATTAGTTACTAGTCTATATTTTCTTTGGAAATACGTACGGATACACAAACGATTTCGAATAACTCTTTCGCTTCTGCCAACTTATCCGTATTCCTTTTGTTTCGAACGCTTTGGCACGCAGGGCCGTAGCCAGAATTAGTGTTTCGGGAGGGGGGGGGGTTAAGAATGTTATAAAGTAACACCGATCCTCACCGATAAAGCAGAAGGTTCGGGGCTCCTCCCCCCGAAAAATGTGGATTTTCGAGGTTCAATGATGAGATAAAGGGGGTATGGATCCCACAGACCCCGTTCCCATTCTGCCTATGTCCCTGGCGCGACTCAACTCACGTGTAAGTAAAATACGTTGACAATTTTTTTTCAATAATCTTTAGTGAATAGTTGCGTGTATTTACAGGACTACGTAGATGAAATATTTTAAATAATATAATTTGCTTCAAGATAATTGTTTACATGTGACCAAATAAATGTTTCAATTTCCTTTAGCTTTGAGCTTGATTTAGTAACATTTTTAACCCCATGGCAATTGAAAATCCCAAAACCTTAAATTTTGAACCCCATCGCAACCAAACCACAGCTACTCATGAGAATTCTAGCTACTTGAAGTGAACCAGAAATCAACGAGTTATTGAATGAAGACGATAAACGTGTATGCATGGTGAGTTTATAACTGAAGTTGTGTGACCAAACGACGCTTGTTTCGTATCGTTTTTACAAGTAGCTGTAGCAAACATGTACTTGCTGTGTATTGTAAAGAATCTCTTAGGAAGTAGTGTCAAATCGTAGAAAGGGGAGGGGGTAGAGGACCTTAAAGGTTATCCAATACACCCACGTATATATAGTCCGATTGACAATAATTTATGAGTTATGATTTTTTTTGTGTTTTGTGTGTCCTCGAAGTTTGGCGTGAAATAGTGGTACACCGAAATGGAAACTGTTGTACACTACTGAATATTTGTGTAAGATTGGCAAACAGTTTATTCAGTCCGGTGCGGTGACATTCCATAGAACGGTGTGGTAGCATCGCACTTACAAAACGTATAAAAAAACGAAACTGTAGTAGGAAAGCTTGTATTTCCATAACATTTGCAGAGTTTTTAAAAAAGTTTACCTCGAACGTGTTTGTTACGAACTTCAAAAACTGTCTTGTCTTATCGACTTTGTACCCTACAAATGTTCTCGCTTTAATGTAGTGAGTTTGTTACAAATTTTTCATTCAAAATGCAGTACGCGTGAAATTCAAGTTCGTGAGCACTTGATGAATAGAAAGTGAAATTATTTGCAAAGGAGCAGGGGTATTACGAACTTTGCGTGTTCTCTTGCAAGCAGTCGTTACTTCTAATCTTTCAATAATAGGGCTACATACACGTGGGTGTTTCAGATAATCTCTGAGGTTCTTTACGTATCTTCGTCATGGGACTACTTCCTGGGACATTCTGTATATGTAGTGCACATGAGTAAATAACTTCACAGATTTCATCGAGGAGGTTAGGACCGCGGTGGCCGAATGGTCAGACCACTCGCCTCCCACCAAGGCGATTCGGGTTCGATTCCCGGCGGGGTTGGTAATTGGATTTTCGCATATGGGAATCGTGCCGGACGATGCCGTTGGTCGGCGGATTTTCTCGGGGATCTCCCGTTCCCCTCGCCCCTTCATTCCGGCGCTGCTCCATACTCACCTCATGTCAACCCTCACCAGCGCTTAAGACCTCGATGTTAAGCGCTGACCAAAATCTCTCACTCACTCACTTATCACAAGCTGCATTTGGATGAGAGTTATTATGCTGATTTCTGGTGTCGGTGAGGCTGAGATTATTTACATCTTGCGGCCTATACGCCAGCGGAACCAACTCACTATCATTCAAGAGTGCCAGTTTTCTTACGCAGCCAATGGAATGGCCATTACACCCGCTCCCAAAGCGATGTTTGAGTGTAAAGGGAGTCCCTGTAGCACTTCCACCCCAGTGTCTGCGACTGAGTGCTCTGGTGCTCCTTCAACAATGACATCAATTTTCGTTATGTAACCTCACAGCAGTTGTGTAGGAGAAACATTGAAGTTTTGAGTTTTGCGTTGCACGGTTATGCACAGACACTACTGATGGCGTTGCCACTTATAATATGTGGGTTTGGAACCACGTGATTAGTAACTCATTTATACTGATGTTAGGTTCTAAGCATCGCAAGTCAGACCTCCTTGCGTGACACCTTCGTGATCTCTGCCATTGCTGCAATATAAAGTAGAGGGAGAAAACCTAATTCTGGTACAAAGCTCTGTGAATTAGGGCGTCCTCCCACAAATGGAGGTGAGTTAGCAGAAAAAGGCAGACACTTTTAACAGAAATTAATTTAAACATTTGTACACACCAGAGTAAAAAATACTTAGTAAAGTTGTCGTTCGTAGGTACATTTGGAAACACTGATCACTGCCACCATTGACCCTGTACTCGATAGAAGTACGCTGAACTAACAGACTGGCATGCACAATAGACTAGCAAACTTGAGGCGCTAATATCGATGCCTGTTTGCCCAAGTAGTTGTCGATAAGGAAACACTCTTCCTCTTCGCTGAAATGAAAGCTTTCCTCCTTCCTCAAGGCCATAGTCTACAACACCTGACACATAAGATCATGAGAATGTGAGGGTGATACTAGGAATGTTATTAAAAAACTGAAATTGTGATTTTTAATAACGATATATAGTGATGAACATTTTTGGGACGTATCTTAGTCAGAAGGCTATCTCATGAGATCAGTTCCGTAGCATTATTAATGAATATACTTCTTTGCTTTGAGAAAACATTCTTGGAGAACCGGTAAATTTACTAACTTATTTACCAGGGAACCGTTTCTGTGAGATAAACAGTGTAGTATGTTATAAGTTCATTGAAGGCGGCTTTTGGTTAGGCACCAATCTCTCTTCTCCTTAAATATATTACTATTCTGCCATCGTTTCACATTGATTCATAGTGCCTTCAAACCATTTATTATAAATTGTTGAGTTAATATCAAATATCTAAAATTCTAACAGCACTGTAAAATGGTTTTAAAACTAAACGTAATTCTCTATTTTTTGCATCTTCTGGATAAACCTAAACGCAAATATCTCATGTCGTAGAGGTAAATAATTTAAATAGTTGCGGCACAACTAGTTAATTTTACCATTTAAATTAGCTTGTCGCAATTCTCCCGCTCTCAAATCAAGTCTCTTTTTGACGTTTATGTCGTTGAGTAAGAATACACATTATTTAATTATCGATTTCATAAATAAATAAATAACTAAATAAATATATATATATATAAGTCCGAGTCACAGATGAACATAATACGGTATATTGCAGCACAGGAAATTGCCATCTAGATTATTAGATAAAAAAAATAACGACCTATAAAACAGAAGAAAATACAAGGCTTCTACGATGTTAATTAAGAAGGTAGTCAAATTATGAAATAAGCGTTAGAAATATGAAGGCCGTTTCTTCACGATTTTCTAAGTCCTTGTTAATGACTTAGATTTGTTATTGAAATTTATTTTTAAAAGCACCAGCAATAGCAGTTTATGAGTCTGTAAGCACCGTAGTGATTTATACCAGTTTTTTTAAATAATAGAGGGATTTTCATTCGTTTAATACGTTTTAATCTTTTAACATTGCTCGTATTTGAAACACAGGAATTAAAATATGTGTTTATTTTATGTACGTTTTACCAGCGTGTGCGAGCCTCAGAAAGGTAAGGATCAAAATTGTGGCTATCCATGCATACGACTTTTCCAGCAAACACGTTCTTAGGATAAAGTGCTCGTTAATATTCATCTCTGTTTAGAACCCTCCAACAAAGAGCCAGCTAGGTTTATCTGTTTTGTTTGGAGAGAGCTTGGTTCCGATGGCATACGTCCTGTTTGCATTGGCAGTCCTTGATCTGGGACAGCTTTGCTTTACTTAGCCGGGTGAAGCTCGCGTTGCAAACTCCTCGCAGAGAGCTTGAAGCTGGTATCAGTCAACCATGCCAACACGATTTGAAATTTGTTACGCTCTTATTAATAATACCGTGTAAGCATGTAATAAATTTTTATCTCCATGCAAACTTTTCTGGGAGACATTTGTTTATTTTAAGAGCATAGACACAACATTTCTAAGCTAAAGTATCTCTGTGGCTGTGTTTGCTAAATTGCTGTCTCTTAATACTTTCACATTCGTTTATGACTGAAACAACTAGAATATGTTTGAAGTTTAAAATCACGACAGAAAATATATTGCGTTGGAAATTATCTTGAATGCAGTCATAAATACAACTCACATTCGGAAGAGTAAGGGCGACTAACAAATTTTAATGATCGCTTATTTCATGCTCATACACTACTTTTATCCAAGATTGACTTACAAGTAGGTGACCTAATCCCGAACATTTTTAAATAGTCATATATCTGGTGATTCTATTAATTCAGTAATTTTAACAAAATGTATGCAATGATATTTTAGTTCGCATTACTTAACATACTGTTTCACCCGATTTGTAAGTAAAATGGCTGTGAATTCTCCGAAAGATTATTTACGGATTACGCTGAAAATATGCACAGGATTTAACAAATTTTAACGAATACCGTAAAACGGCGTTAATGGAATCACTAGGGTGAATAGGATCAAAATATTTAGAACAAATTTATGAGTGCAATATTTGCTTTAGAAACTTTATTTCCTTGATAGGCAAATTAATGCTGTTGACAAGTAGTTTTATTGGAACGTAATTTTTAAAAAGAAAAGTTGTTGGCGAGAAATTTGTTTCAAATTTTGATCCTATTCACCTCACAGTGATCCTATTCACCCCGTTTTATGGTATGCAATATATTTTTGTTATTTTAATTAGGTTGATTGGCAGTTTTCTAAGTCTTTTGACACACTTTTTGAAAACCCTCCGTGTCTATAATTTAACGCAATTGATGCCTATCTACTGAATTTGCAAGGTATGAGGTAAATGACTAATTTTTATCAGATTATTATTAAAAGAGTAATTTACATATTCATTAAAATGTAATATTGTTCTTTCGTATAGCAGTAAGAACCAGTATAAGTGGCAGAGTAACTATCGACGCTTATAACCTAGAGATTAGGATTGTTATTTTGCCTTCCTTGTACTGCTCTTTTGACTTCTAAATAGTGACCCTTGTTTTTCGCGAAAAGAATTTTGCCTCACTTTGTTTCCGTACCTTACGTGCACATCAGCAGTTCTGCTTCGTGGTCGGCGATTGTATATTTTAACTGTCACGAGCCTTGGGATTCTACCGGCAAATCACATTGTGTGGTGCTGCAGGAAAGTTTTTGTAATTGGCTCAGTCAAATTAGATACTGCTCTTCACACAGACACGCTGCCAATAACCATGAAGCAGAATTGCAGATGTGCGCGTAAGGGACTGAAACAAACTGGGGCAAAATTATTTTCGCGAAAAAACAGGGTCCCTACTTACATAAAGCATGTGACTGAGTGAATGTCGCAGTGGTAAATAACTCAATTGACACTCATACGGAAGGAGCCGGGTTATATTCTCAGTTCGGCCACTACGATAATGGTTTGCCATGGTTTCCTGCAATAAATCTACACTAATCATGCGACGGTTCATTGATACAGGCCATGACCAATTCCCTCCCTGTTATATTTGATCCTGAGACACCGGCTGCATCTTTGATGGGCTCTTTATTGACGATAAATAGTCCTTCCACTCACATGTCTAATCAAGTGAAGTTGCGCATGGATAACGCGCAAGACTCTAATTCTGGAGGACACGGGTTCGAATCTCGGATCCGGTCATAATGATAACATATTTACGTTGTTTTAAGAAAGCCCTTCATACGAATTCTGCGATTTGTATATCGCCGTCTCTAGCAAACTTGCTGTCAGCGAGCCGTAAATCCCACTTCACTCAGATGAGTTGACCTACCTGTCTATACTACCGCAGGAAGTATGACGTCTTAAAATGCCTTTTTTGTGTTGTTTCCTTAGGATTCAACACATTCGGAAAACCACAAACATAACTCAAATATTGAAATGTACATCAAGAGTCGGCATACATTTTAGCACTTTCAATTACTTATAATTGATAGTAGATTTGAATTAAATAAAGCAATACAAAGCTTATCCAAATATTATATGCATGGACATTATCAAAAATACTTTTAAGTTAATAACAAACCTTTAAATATTAATTATTGTACAGTATTAGAATTCAGTTTGCGAGTACCTTTTAATAGCGAGAATCCAACGTTTATTATAATATTTTACTCTATTCATGTTTTGGGCACGTAAAGCGAATTGACGATTGGTAGAAGTTCGACGTGGTTTGTATACTTGAGCAGATCGTTGAAATCGCGGTGAAATACTTGTATGGAGTGAGGAATCGTATAGCTTCATTCTGAGAGAAATATTTGTTTAGCTATCCAAATCATGCATTAATGTTGCGGTTTTAAAAATTGAAACAGCTGTTTAGATTTAATTACTTATTTGAAGTCAAACAGTTTTAGCCATTCGTCAACTGTACATTTTTGGTCGTTGTAGCGAGTACACCACGTAAAAAATTATTACTTTATCGTGCTGTCAAATAATTGCCACACGTTTTGAAGTTCGTTAGTTCTGACTCAACAGAACGCTTTGGAAGTGTTTCATCCCAGAGATAACTTTTCATCTTCAGTTTGGCGAAACTCCGGTGCTGTTCTTTGATGCAAACAATCTCAGCCCTCGATTATATGTTGAAATCCCGATTAGCGAACTGGACGCATGTCAATGCAACACTTTTCTTGATTAATTAGCATTCATGCTGTAACTGTGTTCAGAAAGGTTTGGCTAGTGATTTATCCTCATCACCAATATTCAGAGGTTAAACTCCGATTAACTTCGTTACATGGAGGAACTTCTTGTTATAGGCCTATGTCACAATCTAAACCGTTATTTTTACATATGCCATTTCGAGCGAATGTTCACGTGTTGCAGAAAAAACACAATAAAATAAACCAAATAAAGGAAACTGAGTATTATCTATTGTCAGCAGACATATAACATACATATAATTCCAAAAAGAAATAAAGTCGTGTCTCGGAAGACAATACGAATGCAAAACATAATGAGAACATAAATTAATTTCGGGATGGAGTATACTTGGATAGAGAGAAAATATACACAAAGGAACAAAATAAGGATAATAAAATATAAGTAACAAAATAAGGCTTACGAAAAATGGCAAAAAAAAGTGGACGAGCACAACGATGACTACACAAATGACAAGACACACGAGTGGATATGAGCACAGACGACACAACGAAGGGAAACAGACGAAAAGTAAGAGGCTGT